>PVJA010003529.1:0-26566 GCA_004027025.1 Myocastor coypus | reverse complement strand
GTCATTTCTAATTACTACTGCATTATCTCATAGGAGTTTTGTGAATATCAATAAGGAAGTATTCAAAGTATAAAATGTATTTCTTGTTAGAGAAACTTCAAAATATTAGTTACCATTGTTATCGGAAAATAATATAAGCATTAAATTAAAAATACTACTATTGGGAATAAAAATAAAACTATTCTTAGACATGCACGGAAACTTTGACCTCAAGAAATTTAAGAGTTTAATAAAACAGTTTCTTTTTCTTTTTTGGAGCACTTCTTTTATATTTTTAATTTAATTTGGTTTAATTTTGAGGAGGAGAAACCGAATATATATGCAGGTCCTTTAACTTCATACCTCTCACATAACAGCATCATCTACAAATCTTGCTTGGCCTGTCACTTGCGTTTCTATCAGTTTTCTAAAGTAAAAAATAAAACAGCAAGTGAAATAGTTCTCTGACCATAATTTACATAACATCTACAAGTGGCATGGATATTGACATAAGACTTACAGTGGTGTGATTCTTGCTCTTTATTTATCTAACATCTTATACTATCCTGATCAAGTCACTTAATCTCTCCTACATTAAGGTATTATTGTTTGAAAATTTAAATGGTTAAATTCAAACTGCATTTACTTCCACCATATCAGTGGTGACAACAATCATTTCTAAACTCTTCTCTAACTTCAAATATTAGTGTATGATGATAAATACTTGGCCCATAATTATTTCATATACAATATGTAGAAATTAAATTAGATTCCATAATGTCATTTAAGCTGATTTTTAGAAGCTTAGTTGATTGGAATTAAACTAATTGCTAAGTTGTTTGACTTTTCTCATCCAAGTGAATCCAAATTTCACAATCCTTTGAGATTCACTCATCAATAATTACTATCAACATCATTTCAAATATATTCAGACTATAATTTAAAAAGCTGTGCCTCATAAGCAATAAAGCCAAAGAATAAGAATGATTCATCCAAAGCACTGAAGCTTGATTGTTTGTCAGACTATCCTCATTAGAAAACTAATGATTATAGATTCCAATGACATCCATTTAATTTCTCAAATCTTTATTTACCACATTGTTTTTGAAACAGTGACAGTTTCTATTTTAACTTGAATTTTTTTAAAGTTCATGCGGCTAATTTTTGAGTTAAAAGGAAACAATTCCAGTATTTTTTCAAAGTCTCTTTTAACCACTTAAGTTATTGTTTTATTTTTTTAAAAAATGACCGGTTTTATAGTCAGTCACTCTTAATTTATTGTAAATTTTCCTCTAATGACTAACACAAGGCTAAGTAGCATACTTATTGTCATAAGGCACTGTAGGAACTTTACTCGCACAGGATGTATTTTTATCAATGTATCTTATGGGGTCACATACTTATGGTGTATGAGACACGGATTCATAAGCTTATTTAGTTTGGACAGCAAGCACTCTTGTTTGCCTGACTAAATGATAATTATAACACTTGATCTCTGACTTCTTTCTTATTTAAAAAATGGAATTTCCAGAAAATTAATGTACCAACTTTCTTGAAACTAGAAGTAACTCTATGACATAAGTTCTAACAATGAACTGTAAAGGGTTAAATATGAGCAAACTTCTAAAAATGTTTTGCTTTTCTGATAACTTGGATACGCATTGTAGTAACAGATCTTTCTTTTCTTCAAGAAGTTCACTAGTGCAGGTGTGAAAATTCTTTGCAATAGAGACATCAAGGCATGAGGATCCAAAGCCAACATACCCAAGCTGAGAACATGAAAGGAAAATAATTTGGGTACGTACTGATATCAAGGGGCATCTACATTGATGTACTTAATTATCCTCTCCTCTGATTATCTTCTTGGCTGAAATTATTATACATTTCAGTCCAAAGCATTCTTTGCCACTACAGTTGACATGCTAATTTGGTTGTATTTGCACATTTAAATATGCTTTATACTGTACTCATGAGATTTATCAGTTTTACATTGAAACATTTTAATTAAAGACTTTTGTGAAGTCATTGGAACAAATAGTTCCTGAAAGATTATTTAGAAATTTGTGCTTTTACATAGAACCTAAATATATAGTTTTTCAGACAAGATTATTTCATTGTAGGTTGAAAAAAACCTACATCTTCTCTCATTAACTCATTCAATAGCTTATGGAAATATTAATAACATGTAAGAGATGGTTGAATATAACCTGAAAAAATAAAGTGGATCCTACAGATGCTGTAAATCCTAAGAGAACAGAATAAAGCCAGGCAGTGAGAATTTAATAGCGTCTCTGGGAAACTTGGGAATTTCCCACAGTGTCTCAATATGGCAAGTAGTTATTTGTTGCCAATGCCCTTTATACTTCCACTTTTTTGGACTCTGAACCTCTCCTTTACTTTTTTCTAAAGTAATTTCTCTCACCCCTCATGAGACATTTTCCAATGCTCAGGAAGAAGACTGATAAAATTTGATGAATGAGATATGAAAAATCATAATGAATAAGAGAGAGAAAAAGGGACAGGGCAATATTCAAGGTCACCCATGCTTAAAATTCAATTTCACACATAATGTGGTCAGTCATGCATGTATCAAATGCAATAAATTGTATAGAAAATCCAGATCTTCTGATTCAAATATATAGATAAGAAAACCAATAGGAGACCTTTGTTTAACTTTCGCAAAATATGCTATAATTCTCCCTATGAAAGAATAAGAATACATGATATGAATGTCTATTAATATATACATAAGAGTACTTTGGACTGAAAACAATGTAGAAGTAAGAGTATGGTTTCCAAGACAACCATGTACCTAGAGTAACATTTTATAGATACTGAAAGGAATCCTAATTCTGTATTCCTATTTCATTGGTCAGACAGACTATAAAAGAGTAGAAATTTTTAAAAAGATCATGTATTGTGATTTTATATCTTTCTTCCTTAAATCTCTTGTTGTGGAATACTGCTACTATACCAATAATTTCAATAGTTATATTTTACCCAGAGTCCAGAGTAGTGACTTTGTTCTATATTTACTTTTATCTTAGCAAAATATGTAACACTAAAAAACACAAACTAACATGGTTATATAATCAAAATGTGCTAAGGAAAGGTAGGGCAGGTATGACTAGGAAGAAACACATATACAAAAAGGAGTTTAGATAAAGAGCAATAAGTCTTTTTTTCCAAGGAGGTCATCAGGTATCATTGTCATTGTATGCCAGAATAAAGAAATTTTAAAAAATCATAGAATTTATTGAAAGTTATGCAAATCTGAGCCATATGACATCTACTAACAATGGTTTCTGTGTACCTCAACAAAAGAATTAATGAAGTTACACGCAAACTCAAACTAGCGTTAGAGCTCTGGGGGATTAAAGACATCTTATTTTTTAAAGTTTATTTTGCTTTTTTGAACCACAGCCAAATCCACAAACATGAATTGTGCTTCATTTTTGAAACACAGAGGCAGGGCTGGGGAGATAGCTCTGTGGCATGAGTGCCTGCCTGGCAAGTGCAAGATTGTGAGTTTGAACCCTGGTCCTGCAAAAAACAAACAAACAAACAAACAAACAAAACAGAGACAGCCATTTAGTAAGGCATGCATTTATTTTGTTGCTACAAGAAATGGCTGCATTTGCTAAACATTAATGTGATAAGGTGATATTTGGCAGTACAAAGTCAGTGTGCTTCTAAGACTCATAAAGATACCAGTAGCCTACAGATTTGACAGGCTTCACCAAGTTTGCTGTTTAGATTTCCTAATTTTTATGTTGCCTGGATCATGTGTAGAGCAGATGTATCATTGTTATTGTATGTCAGAATAAAGAAAGAAAAAACAATCACAGAATCTATTGAAAGTTGTGCAAATCTGAGCCATATGACATCTACTAACAGTGGTTTCTGTGTACCTCAACAATAGAATGAACGTAGTCTCTCTTGGATCTTGGATGTTGTTCCTAGAAGTCATTTTCTTGCTATTAGGAAGAGGAAGGGAATAACAGGTAGATGGAGGGGGTGTTAAAGGCATGCCACAGAGAAAGAACATGAGCAAAACATATGCTGGATATTGAACCCTTCAGCAATAGAAGGGTGAAACTAGGAGAGAGGTTAGGGATAGGAGAAGCAAAGGAAAAAAGAAAAGATAAACTTATAAATTGAGGGAAGAAGGGCTAAGAATGAGCTCTGTGGTACAGTACTTGTCCAGCAGGTGCAACGCTTCCTGTTCCATCCCAGAACCCCAGAAATAAATGAAAAAAATATTATTTTTATAGTTACGGGAAGCAAAGGGCTCCTAAATCCGGCCATGGTGGTGGCTATCTGGACCAAAGGTCTCAATCCAGGGCGGAACACAAGTTTTATTCAGTCATGAAGGAGGAATGGCTTGAGGATGAGTGACTCAAAGTGGCAGGGAGTAGGTGAGTACTGTGAGCTGGGTGAGGTTGCAGGCCTACATTTATCCCTGTCATACACAGAGAGGAGGCTATGCAGAAAAAGTAATTTGCATTATACTACTGAGATGATGATATCTAACATTTTGTGGTTCAGTGATTTAGCTCTGATGTATAATCTTTCAAACCTCAGGAAGTCCTAGCCTCTATCTCAAGGCGCTCTCGCAGAAAAGGATGAAGACTGGCATGAGATTTCCTTTTCCCACTCTCCTGACCATGCCATGACATCAGAAGCCTTGTCCAATATTACATCATAAGTTAAAGGTCTCAATCCTCCCATCTCCAGACTCATTATCAGTGAGAAAACGGAGTCTATACAACATACTTTATGAAATCTAGCCCTACCTTTCCACGGTGGACTGCTGCCGTCTGGGCCTTTGCAGCTGATAGTTGGACGAAAAGTGAAAGTAGTATTATAAGAACATAGAAACATCAAAGTAAATATATGTGCTTATGGCCCTCAGGTTCTCTGAAAATAAATTGAAAGAAAGAAAAGAAAGCATACATCAGACTAGAGATATAGCTCAGTGATAAAGGTTTGCCTAGCAGTCCGAAGGTCCTGGTTTTAATCCCCAGTACCAGAGGGACAATGTAAATTCACAGTGTTTTGATTTTATAAGTTTATCCTTAATTTAGTATGCAAAGTAAAAGTTAAGGCACATAGAAGATCTTCCAGCCTATATTCATTATACAGCCACAAGTGAAGCAACGTAAGTCTCCAACAGTAAGAGTTTAATTAATAAATGTGCATACGAGAACATCTTATTCCTTCTGTTTGAGGATAAAAAGCTTATAGAAAGATCATAGAAAAGGACACCATTCCTGTGTGCAGCTCTCTTATGAGGATATGAATATATTAGGTTTGAAGTGTCGAGAAAGATAGGTTTATGATGTTCTCTCTAATATTGTCAAGCTCGGTGACTAAGTCTTGCTCAAGTCTGTAATAAAATGTACCATTAATGAATATCATCTACAATCTCAATTGCAAAAATTAATAATTAAGGTTACTTCTAGGCACAGGAGCAAGAACTGGGTTTCATTAAGCAAGTTCTTTTGCAGAAATATGTAAAGCCCCATAACAAGGAACAACTGTTTCTTAAAGAAGAAATTCAGTGTCCCTTATTACTAATTAAGCCCAGTGACTTTTAGAGACAACAGAAATATGGCTCAGCAGGAGATAGTGTCCCTACAGAAATTTCAGTTGGTTCAATAGAAGGTGTCCTCTAATTACTATATTTAATGACAATAATACTTCTACTTCTTTAGGCTACTTTTCATTTGTAAAATGCCAAATCATTTCCCACAAAATATTGTAAAATGTTTAATAGGCTATTTAAAGAACAGTTTTATGTTTATATGAAAAATAAATAGAAAGTGCACAGATTTGTCACTTATTGAATCACCAACTCCAATACAGCCTCCTCTGTTATTGATATCCAGCATTAGAGTGATATAGTCATTATAACTGTTGTTACCCACTAATTCTTTATTATGATTCAGAGTCCATAGCTGATAGCAGGGTTCATTTTTGGTTTGTACATCTATAAGTTGTGACATAATTATAATAAAATGTATCTAATATTATAGTATCACAAAGACTGGCTTTACTGCCCTTAAATCCCCAGTTCTCTTACTTTTATGCCTTGCTGCTCCCTTGTACCTGGAAATTTCTGACATTTTTATTTTTTGCTCTTTCCATAGTTTCTTTTTTTTCCAGACTGTCATATAGGTGCAGTGACATAGTGTGTGGCTTTTTCACATTGGCTTATTCTTTAGATTATAATATGCATTAAGTTTCTTTTTGTACCTTTTCATGACTTCATAGGTATTTTTTAGTGCTGAATAATATTTAATGATATGTATGTACCACAGTGCTCTAGTGTGTTTGTGTGACTCCCAAATTTGTATAATGAAATGCTAATGTCTGTGATGATGCTATTAGTAGTCAGGGAAGAGATTATGTCATAAAAGACAAGATTTAACAATTGGGATGATGTTTATTTAAGCGGTTCTAAAGAAGTACTTTGTCCGTTCCACCAAGTAAAATAGAGCAAGAAAATGTGACCTATGAGCCAGGAAATAGGCCTTCACCAGTACTGAACATGCACATCCCAAGATCTTGATTTGCCAGCCCTAAGTTTCTCGAAGTTCTATGTAATGTCATTACACTTCAGTTTGTGTAGCTTTTTATTTTTTATTTCTTTTGGTTTTAATTTTTTAATTTTAATTTTTATTACTTTTAATAAGAGATAACAATATGACAGTTTCAAAATACGTTAGTAGGGGCCCAGCAGGATGGCTCAGTGGTCTAAAGCGCCTGCTTAGGAAAGCTTAGGTGGCTGCAGGGACTGCGGTTCCATCCCCGGCACCACATGCTGTGCCAGCCCTGCCCTCAGAGCAGGCTGAGCCAGCCACAAAAATGAATGAATAAACAAACAAAAGTTTTGAAACAATAAAATAAAATAAAATAAAATATTCTAAAAAAAAACATGTTAGTAGTACATTCGCAATAGTTAAGACACTGCATACTGTTGTCCTCACAAATGTTATGACAAATTTTATAATCAATATTGGTTCCGAAGGTGGGGAGGCAAGAGAAGGAAAAGTTTTCTTCTCTTTAAACTAGGAAGAAGTAGTTGTATATATAGTCCAATGTTTCATAATTGCAGTGGATTATCGGTGAAACTGGCGATGTTGAAGGCTGTTGATTTAAGCCTCTTACAGCTCATCATGTTAATCTAGCTCTGCGTTTTATGCCTGGTAATTAAGCTTTTCTGTTGGGTGATCAAGTGCAAGCCAAAGCAAGATCTGTCTAACAAAACTTTCATCATTTGTACTTTCCAGGGTCAAATCTCCTCAGGATTAACTTTGGAACCATGTGCAGTGCTTTGTAGAACTGTTGTCAGTGTCAGACATTGGGACGAATCATAGCCATTGCTTGACCAGTTTGCTCTCTGTGAAAGCCTGGGAGAACGTTTTCTGCCCAGGTGACTCTCCCTAGACACACTATACTTCACTTGTCCCTTTCCTCTGAGGTCCCATAATCTCCTTGACAAGAAAATTTGGGAAACCCCTGAGTTATAGAATGTTACAGCACAGGTTCTCTTATGTCCCGAGTCCTCATTGACCTTGAGGGGCTAGAGCCAAAATGATGGCTATTCTCATAGCTGTTCTTTTTCTCCAATTTTTCGTCTGTTAACTTATATTCTCAGTCCTCCAGCAGAAAAGCTCTATGATATAATTACTTCATAACATAGGTAATTGAGCTCAACTTTACTGCCTTCCTAAATATCATACACCTTAGACTTAGTTTGACATTGGTATTTTCCTTCAATCATTGATATTCTAATAAATCTCTACATATTTTAATAAAATCAGTTACACATTTTTACACAGACATTTACAAATCTAAGGATATACAAAATTGTAGCCTGTCAAGCCTATTGCATTTCACCTAGTCTTTTATTCTCAATTAATACTCTTTCTTTAAATCTTTTTGTTAACCAATCCTTTACTTGAGAGAGTATAGCAGTAACTAAGTTTACAATAGAAACAGCACACATCTGGAAGTCCCAAATGATACGCATTCCAAGCATAGTTTTAGTGTTGCTTCATACGTCTTTGATTTCCACTCAGCTGTGTTATGCCTTTCCATTTTTATTTCCTCTTTAGATTTCTTATACTAGGGAGGATATACGATATTTACAAATGTAGGTCTGGTTTATTTCACTTATGAATATATGTTTAATATGCATCCATTTATATATGAAGTCTTCCAGTTTGTCATTCTTTATAGCTCAGTAATATTCCATTGTATAAAAATACTACATCTTTTTTAACCATTCTTCAAATGATGGTCATTTTGGTTGTTTCCAAGATTTGGCTATTAAAATTGGGCTGCTATAAACACAGGTGCACTGGGCCTGGCAGGATGGTTCAGTGGTCTAAAGCGCCTGCTTAGGAAAGCTTAGGTGGCTACAGGGACCACGGTTCAATCCTGGGCACCACATGCTATGCCAGCCCTGCCCTCAGGGCAGGCTGAGCCGGCCATAAGAATAAATAAATAAACAAACAAAAGTTCTGAAACAAGAAAAAGAAATACAATAAAAAAATAAAAAAAATTCTAAATAAATAAATAAATACAGAAATACATAAACATAGGTGCACAGATACTGCTATGGTATGATGTTTTCAGTTCTTCTGGGAAAATTCCCAGTAGGGGGATAGCTGGATTGAATGGGATTTCCAGTTCTAGTTTGTTAAGGATCCTCCACACTGTTTTCCATAATGGTTGCACCAGTCTGCATTCCTACCAGCAGTGCAGAAGTGTTCTTTTTCTCCACAGCCTCTCCAGCATTTGTTGCTGGTTGATTTCTTTATGATGGTCATTCTTTTTGGGGTGAGATGGTATCTAAGTATTGTTTTAATTTGCATTTGATGGATGGCTAGCAATATGGACCATTTCTTCATGTATTTATAGGCTTGTTGAATTTCTTTCTCTGAGGAGTGTGTGTTCATCTCAAATGCCCATTTTTGGATTGAGTCTTTGAATTTTGGGACCCTAATGGTTTTCAGTTCTTTATAGATTCTAGATAGAATACCTTTGCCTGAGTTCTCATTAGTTAAAATTTTTGAAATTTTTAGGTTGTCTTTTCACTCTGTTGATAATTTCTTTTGACGTGCAAAAACTTCTTAGCTGGAGGAGGTCCCATTTGTTGATGCTTTCAAGGGTTAAACATGCATTTTGATTTTTGTCCAGGAATTTTTTCCCTACCCCAATATCTTCAAGATTTTCTCCCACTTTCTCTTCCAGTAGATTTAATATTTCTCTTTTAATATTTAGATCTTTAATCCATTTCAACTTTATTTTCGTGCATGGTCATGGACTAGGGTCAAGTTTTAGTTTTCAGCATGTAGAGAGCCGATTTTTCCAGCACCATTCGTTAAAGAGGCTGTCTTTCTTCCAGTAAGAATGTTTGGCCCCTTTGTCAAAAATCAGGTGGCTGAGTGTGCTTGCATCTGCTTCTGCATCTTCTAAGCTATTTCACTGATCCTCGGGTCTATTTTTTTGCCAGTACCATGCTGATTTTATTACTGTAGCTTTATAGTGTAACTTTAGTTCAGGAACTGCAATGCCTCCTGCCTTACCTTTGTTGCCCAGAATTATCTTTGCAATTCTGGGTCTTTTTTGGTTCCAAATAAATTTTAGGAGTGATTTCTCCAGGTCTGTGAAGTATGTTGATGGTATTTGGATAGGAATTGCATTAAATCTGTATAATAATTTAGGGAGTATGGCCATCTTTACAATATTGGTTCTTCCTATCGAGGAGCAGGGAATATCTTTCCATTTTCTGAGATCTTCTAGGATCTCTTTGTTCAGAGTACAATAGTTTTCACTGAAAAGTTCTTTTACTACCTTCGTTAGGTTAATTCCTAAGTATTTTATTTTCTTCGATGCTATCATAAAAGGCACTGTTTCTCTAATTTCTCTCTCAGTGTGTTTGTTATATGTGTAGAGAAATGCTATTGACTTTTGTGTATTGCCTTTGTAACCTGTTATGCTACTGAATTTGTGTATTAATTCCAGTAGCTTCTTGGTGGAGTTTTGTGTAGCTTTTTAATTGGTAGGATAGAACAATAACTTGTAAGCCTCTTCTATGCTAAATCAGAAACTAGACGTTCTTTCATAAATCAGTTTATAATTAAAGAGAACAAGTACTTCCATAAAATGAAGTTAAAATGTCATTAACAGTGATATTTCACTGAGTAATTTTCAAGGGAGTAAGTGCCACTGGATCCATTCAAAAGTATCTAATCACCTTTTTATCTTATAAGAACCTGTCAGGGACCACAAATTACAAATTAAGTGTAGCTGACATCTAAGGCCATCATTGTCTTGTCCTTTGAGCCAAATTGGAATATAGGAACTTCCTGTTCTTTTCTAGTCACACAGCAGGAAGCCCTAGTGCTGGTGTTTTGTGTAGCTTTCACAGAGCAAGTTAAGACCTGCTGAACACAATAAGAGAGCTGGGAAAACTACAGCTTCCTTATTTCCATCTGTCTCATTCTTACAAGAGTGCTTTGTTCTTCCTAGTCCACCAGAGTCACCATTACTGTTCCCAGAACCACTCTCTGCCCTTCTGCCACTGTTCTTTACTCACAGGTAATCAATAAATACCAAGGTTCTTGCTGCCCTGTGGCCTTTTGATCCCCCTAAATATCTGGCCATCCAAGATCTGTTATATCACTCTTTTGTCTTCTGATCTTTCTTCCCATCATGCACCTCATCACTTGCACAAAACCAAGAAGTCACTGCAGGGGTCCCTGAAGACTGGCACCATAGAATGGACCCTCAGGAATACATTTCATGAAATACCAGTAAATGACACGTTGGAATTTACAGTTCTAGAATTTAAATGAGAAGAGATAAATTTTAGTTGGAATCTGATGAAAACCTTTCCTCAATTTCCTGGTAAATTTGGCCACCTGGATGGAGCCACATTGTTTCATACATACTCAAATACATTTCTTCCTAACTATACAAACATAATGTATACAAACATCCACCCAGAATATTTGTAAGTAGTTCCATAAAATGTAGTATTAATCTAAGCATGTCTGTCTGTTATGAGGTATCTATCTATCTATCTATCTATCTATCTATCTATCTATCTATCTAATTTTCTATGGATTAAAATCAACTGTAATGCACTTATGGATTTATTCACATAAACTAGTGGCAATATTTTCCAAATCTGAATTGTCTCATGAATCCAATTTATGTTAAGTTCAAATATTGCAGGTGATAATGGAGTACTATAAAATTAAAATAGGAGATTACAGCATTATTTCACCCACAATTCACATTTTGTACACGAAGAAAAGAGATATAATGAGCAGAGAAACGACTATGCAAACCCAAACCTCAACAGTACATTCTGTTGTCTGAGGAGAGGTGGAGCAATTCATGTATAAAAATGGGCAGTCAGTTCTTCCACTGGACCATTTGCTTGCAGATATTATTTATGAAAGAGATGTTGAAAAATGTAACCTTGAATCTTTGGCTACCTCTCTGCTTCTAAAGGTTAAGACCTGGAGTCAAGGTTACCATCATTATGAGAAAATACTTGTAGCTCTGTGAGGGTGCAAGTGGAGATCCCAAGCGAAATAATGGATGGAAGAAAATATTTTTTCACATTATATAACCAGGGTAATTTTTAGGATGAAGAGATAAAGAACATGAAAGGTTATTTACCTATAATCCTAGCACTTTGGAGGCTGAAAGCAAGAGAATCACTACAAGTCTGATCATGTAGTGAGGCACTATAGACCCTATAGATCTGTAATAAACACCAAAAAAAAAGAGGCTTTGCAGAGAGTAATACAAACTCTTAGGTCTCCAATGTTCAGTATAATATCCACTAGCCATAGTGGTTAAGTGATTATTTGAATTAAAAAATAAAAATTAAATTAAATTATAAGCCACATGTTAACCATATATCAAATGTGCAGTAGTCATATGTGGCTAGTGGTCACTGTACCAGACAGTGCTTCCTATAGTATAACAGTAGGGAAATGAGTGCAAAACTTCTCACACGTGGCCTCAGCAAAACGTCTTATATATGCAAATGCCTTGGATGAATGTTTTCAGATAAATAAGGAGAAAAATTCTATAGTACCTTTGGGAAGATGTAATAGAGAACAGAAACTATATATGTATATATATATATATATATATATATATATATATATATTTAAAAATGTTAAAGTCAGTTTCTGAGAAACAAAATAAGGTCCTTCCTATGGGTCTTCATTAAATCTAGGTTTGACTGAAGTCTCCTAAAATGTGAAATAGAATAGGTTGAAATTAATTTCATTTGTAACTTTTTAGAATACACATTACAAATATGCTTAAAATTTAAATGATCTTCACAACAGATCCTCCACGGACACAAACAATCGGGAGCCTAAAACCAAAATAAAATAAAATAAAAAATGATTGTCAAAAACAAATGAAAAGGAATGAAAGACCATTTTTTGGCCAGTTGTTCAGAAGCTTCTTGTTTTATTGCTTTACTTTATGTTATCTCTTATTCTAGTTATAGTTGTACTTTGCATCTTGGGTTTCACGGCTCATCTTAATTTCCTGTATTGACTCTGTTACCTGAAGCTCTGTCTATCCAAATGCCTTGTTTTCCTACTCCTATATATTTGGGCTAAAACACCTCCGTCCATCTAATTCCAATCTCAGAACCAAAATTCCGGCAGCTTCTCCGTGAAATCAGTTGGAAGATAACACAACTGAAGTGAAAAGGAAGAATGGAGACGGGCACAGAGAGGGATTTTATACCTTGTACCATTCTCATACCAGCAAAGCTAACACTGCAATGAAAAATGGGAACTTTTGGATGTTGTCAAATGTAAGTGTGTTAAATGTCTCTCTAGACCTCATATGCTACTTTTTATGTTAATAATATAACCTCCATAAGAAAACTTTAAGTGGCTGTGGAGAAACTCAATAGAATATTTTCTCTCTCTTTTTGTTTCTGTCTCTCTCTTCTTTCTTTCTTTCTTTTTTCCTTTCTTCCTTACTTCTTTCTTTCTTCCTTCTTTCTCTTTCTTTCTTTCTTTCTTTCTTTCTTTCTTTCTTTCTTTCTTTCTTTCTTTCTTTCTCTTTCTTCTTTCTTTCTAATGAGGATCAAACTCAGGAGCTTGCTTAGTAGGCACCTATATTGCGGAGCTATATCACTGGCCCAAATAATTTTTTTTCTTTTAGAAAGGAAATGTGGCATTATAATGAAGAACTAAAGTAGATGTGTACCCATGCTTCTGAAGGAATAATGCTGTGTCTGAGATAAAAATGAATCCATACATAATAAATACCTGGAACCATAGAATCCCAGATAGTATAGGATCTCAGAGAATTTTACATGGCAAGTGCTAAAGGTGTTCAGGTGATGCAATTAGTACATAAGGATCTATGAGCTCTGATTTGCTGTGACTTTGTTTCATTTTGTTTTTCACTGTAATATTTCTTAAGGTTTCTAGCTGGAAAAATCTAAAAACTCACTAAGTTTTGGTTCCACAAATAAATTAAATGTTCTTTAAGTTTATGGCCAATAAGAACTATAAAAAAATTATTACCAGAATATATGTGGCCAATTTGAAGCTGAACTCAGCACAGCACACAAAGCCTAAGTACATATATAATTAGACAAAATTAAAAATGGAAAAAAAACCTTCAAATTCATGAATTGAAGAATCAAGTTTTGTTTTCTTCATTGTTTTCCTCTCTCTTTTCAAATACTTTCTTGATTTTCTATGTACATAAACACTGTCACTAGTTTGTCAGATCCCCCTCAATATTCTTTTGCTTTTTTCCCTTCATTCTTTTTCTCCTGTATTTTTTTAAACTTTCCAAAAGCCTGGGTGATCAATCTTTAGTCTTTTTCCTTCATTTATCTCTATTTTTCTACCATCACATTTCAATTCCCCTCAGGGTTAAAGCACTCTATTAAGGGCAAACTCACAACTACAAATGTCTGGCTTATGTTAGTTTTTGTTATATAACAATAGATCTTGGTCTTATGGTAAATAGTATCAAATTGACAGTTATCATAATTTTTCAGTTTTTATGTTGTACTTGATGCTATTGCTTTGTAAGTGTACTATCTTAGTAAGGGTGCCATATCTACTGTAATCAGCTGTTGTCTCTTGTATGACAACAGTCTGTTTGGATCACAACCATCACCAGAGTCCAGTACCAAAGGATTGCATGCTGAACCAAATAGATAGCAACTATTCATCACTAATAAATTGAGAAGGTAAGAGTTCTTTTTAGGATGCCATGATACAGCTATTACATTACTTTATTTAATACAACCCAGCATTATCATAACATGGTTTATCAGAAAGCAGCAGAGGACTTTTATATATTCTGTTTTAAGAAATTGAACATGTCTGTGTAAACAATTAAGTTTTTAAATTTTATTAATTTCAATGAGAAAGAAATAGCAATGAGACAGTTTCAAAAGAGGTCAGTAGGACAGTTACAATAATCAATACATTGTATATTGTTATCTTCATAGTAGTTGCTCAGAGTACAAGATGCAGGTATACCTTTTCTAAACACTATTAGTACAAATATTTCTTCTCATTGAAATAAGAGAAAATAGCAACAGATATAAAGTCCAGTAGCCATCTACACATTGAATGCTTTTCTGAGGAACAGACATTTGCTAGGGAAGCAGTACAAGGATGGCCACTGTTACTACTCCTGTTTAATACAGCTATGGAAACATTAGCCATAGCTTGATACAAATTCAATAGTGGAAAATCAATAGCCTTTCATATTGTTATACACAAACAACAAACTCACTAAGGGAGAAGTTAGGGAAGCCACACCTTTCACAATAGCATCAACATGAAATCCTTAGGAATTTATCTAACAAAGGAAGTGAAAGAACTATATATTGAAAATTATACGAATCTGAAAAAGGCTATAGAAAGGCCTTGCAGGAAATGGGAAGATATCTGTTACTCTGGGATAGGAAGAACCAACACTGTGAAATTGGCCATACTCTCAAAAGTGTTTTAAGAACTTAATACATTCCCAATCAAAATACCACACATACATCTCACAGAATGAAAAAAAAATATTCCTAAAATTCATTTGGAAAAAGAAGACACCTCTTAGAACAGCAACAACAAAAAAAGTCTAGAAAACAAAGGAAGGCAGAACTCAGCACAATTTCTGACTTGAAATTTATTTATTTTTTTCAATCATGTATTCTGTGTAGGGTCTCAGTACACAGCTTGAACATGTAGTTTTATCGTGCTTTCAGCTTCACCAACACTGGGATTACAGGCATTCACCATGACACCTGGACTCATTCACAGCTCACTACACCCATCGGTGAGGCTGGTGTGGCATGCAGGACCAGGGATAGAATCCTGGTCCCTTTGTTTGCCAAACCAGATGCTTACTCCGCTGAGTTATTTCATCAATACTCCTGAACTCAAATTAAACTTCCAAACTACCATGATAAAACCAGCGTGATACTGGGGGTGGGGGAACTCTACTTGAGGATCACTGAAACAGTTTAAAAGATGCATAAGCGCCGGGCGTGGTGGCGCACGCCTGTAATCCCAGCACTTGGGAGGCTGAGGCAGGAGGATTGGTGCGAGTTCGAGACCAGCCTGGGCTACAAAAGTGAGCTCAAGGCCAGCCTCAACTGCATAGCGAGACCCTGTCTCAAAAAGACAAAAAAAAAAAAAAAAAGATGCATAAGCAAATCAAACACACTTACTCACCTTACCGTTGACAAAGGTGACAAGCATTTTCATTGCAAGAAAGACTCTTCAATAAATGGTGCTGGGAAAACAGGCTTACCATATACAAAAGACTATAAATCTAGGGCCATATCTATTATCATGCACTAAACTGAAACTTAAATGGATCAAAGATCTAAACAGTAAAATAACAACATGAAATCTGGTGAAAGAGAATAGGTAGAAATGTTGAAGAAATAGGTGTAGGCAAAGACTCCATGATGAAAACCCTGATTACATGGGAAATATTATAGGTTCAACAACTGAATTTTCATCCTATTAAAAAGATTTTGCACAGCAAAAGAAATCACCTACAGAGTGAAAAGAAAACCTTGAATGTGAAAACATTTTCAGCTCCCAAATTTAAAGATTAATTTCAAAATTGGCATTTGGGATGAATACATACTTTGCAGGGCATGAAATACAAATAGCAAATAAAAATATGAGAAAAAGTTCAATATCACTGATTATTTAAAGATGAAAAAATAAGACAATGCCAAATTGCATCTCATCCAAGAAAGAATGCCTATTATCAAGTAATCAACCAAAAAAATGATAGACATTCAGGAAAAGAAAAACATTATCCACTATTGGTGACAGTGTATCCTGGCACAAGCACTCTGAAAATCGCACATAGTTTTTTTAATAGTGTGGAATAATACTCAAACATAAACATAATACTCAAACATTTCCAGGCAAATGGATATTGAGAGCATACTTTTAAGAGAAGTATGTGGCATAGACATGTGTAAATATTGCATTGTCTGTATCTTGTACTCTGAAGAACTATGATGAAGACATTATGCAATGTATTAACTATAATATTAATAACAACAACAACAATAATAATAATAATAATGATAATAATAATAATAATAATAATAATAATAATAAGTGGAGCCGGGCATGGTGGCACATGCCTGTGATCTCACACTCAGGAGGCTGAGGCAGGAGGATTGGTGCGAGTTCAAGACCAGCCTGGGCTCCAAAAGTGAGCTCAAGGCCAGCCTGAACTGCATAGCTAGACCCTGTCTCAAAAAGATAAAAATAAAAAAGTAAAAAAATAAAAAATAAAAGGTGGAAGTAAGCAACAAAATGTGTAATAGGTATTGTGAAACAGGGAGAAATGGTTCAAAAGAAAAGGAACCTACAGGGGCCAGTGAGATAACTCAGTGGTCTAAAGCACTTAGGCAAGCTTAGGCAACATGCAGGGACCGTGGTTCAATCTCTGTCACCACATCCTGTGCCAGCTCCATCTCCAGGGCAGGCTGAGCAGGGCATAAATAAATAAATGAATGAATGAATGAATAGATAGATAGATAGATAGATAAAGTTAGTAAGAAAAGGAATGTACAGAGAAGGAGAAAGTAAGGAATAGAAAAGAAAAAAAGATAGAGTAAAATGTAAAAAATATATTAGTAAATTAAGTGTGGAAGAAGGGTTGAGAGAAGGGAAGGTAATAGAGTTAGAGGCAAGTGAAGATTCATCATACACAGGTAGAAATTCCCAAAGTAAATATAATTATGTATTTATAAATTGTACCAGTGAATTTAATAAAAAATAAGCAGGGGATAGGGACTCAAGGGTGGATAAAGCAGTGAGGAAGAAATGAATTGAGATACTTCATGTACAGGTGCAAAGTTGCCATGATGAAGTTGATCATTATGCATATGAAAAATATATCAATAATTTAATTAACATAAAAATAAATGTCATCTAAACAATTTTTGATATAATAAAATGAAATAAAAAGTCAGGTGTGATGGCAGATGCCTGTAATCCCAGCAGCACTAGCAAGGCGGAGGCAGGAGGATCCTTTGAAATTTGAGAGCAGCATGGGCTACAAAATGAGCTAAATGCTAGCCTGCACTGCATTGAAGGACTCTGCCTCAAAAGTATGAAAAAGGAAAAAAATTAATAAATAGAATAATTGAATTTATTTCAAGAATATATACTTCTTTTAATACCCAAAGAAATTCATATGACCAGTAAATATTTATGTAAAATATATTTAAAAATCCTCTAATTGATAAAAATAAATTATTATTGAGATAGTACTCACAGGAAGTTATTTCAGGACAAATATAACCTCACGTATATTCAATACTGGAAGTATTAGCTTGTCAGTGAATTAATAAGTAGGGTACACAAAGGTTTAAAAAGTATTGGTATAGGATAAAATTGATATTATTAACGAAGTACAGAAAAATCTAAACATAGACTGTGGAAATAAATTGATCAAGTTCACTGTACAGGACCTATACATGAAAATATCATTTTATATACCATCAACAATTACAAAGTAATACAACAATATTTTAATATAGTCTCAAAAACTTAATTATTGTAAACCCATCAAAAGAAATATATACAGTCCTGTTTAAAAACATGTTGTCCAATTACTTTTCATTCATTGCTGGGACAAAATACCCAACACCCAAAATGAAGGAACAAAAGGGTTATTTAACTTACAGCTAGTGGAGGTTTCAGTCCATACTCCACCGTCTCCAAGGCAGAGCGCAGCAATTCATGATGGCAGAAAACGAAGAAGAGCAGAAGAGGAGCAAAGGCTGTGGCATCCACCAAACCTCTCTGCCTTTCACGCTGACTAACTGGGAAGATCAGAATTCCTCCGAGGAAGTAGCAGCTGCTGCAAAGATCCCAGATCCGAGGTCTTCTGAAGACATGTGACTGCCTCAGTCAAGCAAGGAAATGGCAGCAGCAGCACCGATCAAGCTCCTCCGAGGAAGTGTGGCACATAGAAGCCTTCCTCAGCCCTTTTATAGACCCCTTTTGTGCTGAGTCACTCTAGCAGAGGACCTCCCCACTCTAGGATGGAGCCTCACCTGCCAGGGCACGTCAAGAGGATCTAGCCAAGCTTCCCACATCTCAGTTTGACACAATGTATCAAACACCACACATATAAAATATTATATTGAAAATAGAGAAGATTTAAGTACAGAATGTATAAAATTACATAGTTTTGTAGTCTTAATTAGAATGAGTTATTCTATCTAAGTAGATTCATGCAACCAAGTATTCCAAACAGGATAACAGAAAGTTACCTATTTTTTTTGAAAATTTGCAAGGACCTAATAAGATATATATGAAAGATAAAGAACCAGTGTAAACCATAGCACACTGAGAGAAAAACAACATGTGAAATTTTTTATTATGGGAGTTGAGACCAGCTTTATAGCCTCTGTTACTGGTACAAAATGCGAAGTTTCAAAGAATAGAAATCTCAGACTATGAGTCTGAAGTATAACTAACACACACGTAGATAAAAACATTGTGATATTGTTCAACCTTGTATGACAAGACTGTAGTTGTCTCTGGCCATAATCATTACCATTGTCCAGTACCAAAGGAATGTTGTTAGGCAACACAGATAGTAACTTCTCATCCATATTAAATTTTAAAGGTGGTTCTTGGGATAGACACAAAAAGCACAGAGCCAGCTTCATCAAGAAGACATCCCTGAGGAATAGTTATTTCCTAAGGAAGCCTCAATACTAGTGATAAAGCTACTTACCATAAGTAATTTATAATTGTCAACACAGAAAACGTAATTAAAATTTTAAGATATAGAAAATGAAAAGATGCAGAAGCAAAGTGCAACTTCATACCTCTAGCCCACCTAGGATAAGTCCAAGAAAGAAGGAGATGGAGGAAATAAAAAGCTGTGCACTTGAATTTTCTGAAATGGTAGCAGCAGAAGTAAAAAGAAAAAAATGAAAGAAATCATAGAGAAAATTAGGTCAGAAATGTTCTCTCAGGTGAAAAAAAATGATAATCAAAATGAAACACCTATTCAGTGAATCTAGAGTAGAGAGAGAGAGAAAAAAATAGAAGACCTTAAGAAAGTAATGAAAACCAAGAATGCCCAATATAGAAAAGTAACGGAATCCTTGCAAAAGATGTAAACAGATACCCCTGAGATTAAAATTTTCACTGAATTTATATGCAGCAAAATGAACCAAAGAGAGGACAGAATAGCAGTTCTAGAAGACAGGATTTCAGGCAATGATCAAAAAAGAAGGAACATATAAAGTCAATTCACCTACTGCAAGGCTATGCAAATAGGAAAAATATGTGGTTGACGTGAGTTAGTGAAAAAGGAAGAGCACAAATAATGCAAAAAATATGTTCACAGAAGTAATGACAAAATTTCTCAGGCATGGAAAAATACTATAATAAGTATTTAAGTGAGGCATATAAGAACTCCAATTAGCTCTGACGAAAACAAATCTATGCCAGAGTATATACCAGTAATCACAATTCCACAAATTTAGCATGGTAGCAAAATATTAAAAGGTGTTAGAGAAAAAAATCTATAAAAGAAAGTTCACGAGAGTCACAAAAGTTTTTAGATACAAACTCTTAAGTCAAAGAAAGTATTTAGAATGAAGTATTTCAAGTTTGCAAAAAGAAAAACAACTTGTAACTTACTCATATACTATGCAAAACTATCTTCAAAATCAATGGAGAAATGAGATATTTCCATGACAAAGAACAACTTAAGAAATCCATGACCACCAAACCAGCTCTCTATGACATTCTGAAAGATAGTTTAAAGAGAATAACAATTCCAAGGACACCAAAAGAAAGAATCTACCAGGGCAAGGGAAATAGATATATATAAAAAAAGCAAAGCCAAATAATCAACAGGAAATGATAAGATAAGAATAAAGCAATATATATCAGTTATAAGCAGTAATGTAAGTCAAAAATTCATTGACTGAAAGTCAAAGAATGGAAAACAGTACTTTATACTACAGGGATATGGAAAAAAAAATTTATTTACTGACAAAAGGAACTTCAAGACAAAACAGATCAAAAGAGACAAACAAGATCACTACATACTTGTTCATGGAAGTCTTCAAGAGAAACCAATTCTAACCATAAATATATGTGCACCAAATGCCAAACATATATGCATCAACTTTACAAGAAACTTGTTTGCCATACATATATGTGTGTCAAATGTCCAGTTCACCCAACTATGTAAAACATGCATTAACCAACATCAATTTATGTAAGTGAACTGTCACATCAGTAAAGTAGCGCAAGCTCAAATAAACAATCCAATGTTGAATGTTAAATTTCTAGAAAATGAAAAATAAATAAATCCCAAAGTTCATGTAAGGGAAGGAATTATAAAATCAGAGCAGAAATTAATGCAATTGAGACAAAGAAAAAATATAAAGAATTAATGACTCAAATAATCGAGTCTTTGAAACATTAAATAAAAGTGATAACTCTATAGACAACCTTGTCAAAAATGGAAGGAAAGATTCAAAGCCACGAAATTAGAAGTGAAAAAGGTGAGATCATAATAGATTCTGCAGAAATCCTGAATAACTAATTTGAGAACTTTTATTCTAATAAGATAGAAAACAGAAGAAATAGACAGATTCCTTGATATCTAAGAATTACCAAAGCTGAGTCAATATATAAATTTCTAAATAACCCAACATCAATCAGTGAAATGAAGATGTAGTTAAAAATTTACCAACAATGAAAAGCCCAGGTCTTGATGGATCAACCGCTGAACTCTACAAAAGTTTTGGAGGTCTAATGGCACTAGTTCTCAAGCTCTTTAGTGAAATTCAAAGGGAAGTAATATTCTATAATTCGTTCCTGCAAGCGAATATTACCCTAATACCTAAACCAGAGAAAGATCCAACCAAAAAAGAGAAATACAAGCAAACATCCCTAAAGTATATTGATGTGAATATACTCAACAAAATTTTAGAGAGCAGAATGCAGGAAATCAACAAGATTATACAAGAATATTTCAACACATGCAAATTAATCAGTGTGATACATCATATTAACAGAACCAGGGACAAAAACCACGTAATCTCATAATCATCTCAATAGTTGCACAAAAGGCATTAGACTAGGTCTAACAACTATTCATGATAAAAGCCAAACAGAAAACTGGAATAAATGGTCACTCTCTTAATTTGATAAAAGCCATGTATAACATACGAAGTCCAACCAATATCATGCTAAACAATGAAATGTGAAAGCTTACACTACAAATTCAGCAGGAAGACAAAGACGTCCATAATCACCACTCATATAAAGTGTAGTATGAATATTAGTCACAGGAATTAAGCAACAGAAAAAAAAATAAAAGAAGGAGAGGAAAGGGTGATTTTAAATTATCATTATATAGAAATCATATAATAGATGTGGGGTCACACTGAAGACCGCAAAAGTTCCATGAGAAGACTTTTAGACTTAATAATAAAATTCAGTCCCATAGCTAGATAGAAGTCAAAACTCAAAACTCAATAGTAATCCTCTATACAAATAAAAAAATCCACTCAGAAAGAAATTACTAAAACTACACCTTTCACAAGAATAGCCCTAAATTAAATATGAAAGAAACAATCTCAGGTAAGAAGTAAACAATCTTTACATTGAAAACTACAGTACTCTGAAAAGGAGATTGAAGAGAAAGATCAGAAAATGGAAAGATAACCTTTGCTCTTGCATAGGAAGAACGAACATAGCAAAACTTGTAATATTTCCAAAATTATATAGGTTTAATATAATCCCAATCAAAATAACAATAACATACTTCATAGCATTTGAGAAAACTATCCTAAAATTTGGAACCAAAAGAGACCTAGAATATCAAAAGCAATTATGTGCCACAAAGGCAAGCAAGAGGTAGCATACTTCTTGATTTGAAATTACACTACAAACTTTTGTTATAAAAACACCATAGTAGAAGCAAAAACCAACAGACCTAAGGATTAAAGAAGCAGATTAGGAGATGCAGAAACAAATTCCGACACACTCAGCCATCTTATGCTCGACAAAGGGGCCATACCTTCAGAGGGTGAAAAAATAGCTTCTTTAACTATGTTGCCAGAAAAATTGGTGTTCCACATTTTGAAGACTAAAACTAGAACCAAGTCTCTCGCCATGCACTAAATTAAAATAAAAAATGAGATGAAGATATAAATATTAAAATAGAGTCATTACAAAATGCTCCTTCATTTATATCCCTCTTGTTTTTGTTTTGTTTTGTCAGAGATAAGTGTTCCATTGCTGTTAGGAATACTGTATTTGGAGAACTCTTTAAAGGACCTTTTTATACTTTATTCCAGTCCAAATTTGGTAGGTACTTTAAATCTGTAAAATAACCCAAGATAGTTCAATATTCCAAAATAGTAGTGGGTTATCAGAAGAACTGGCAATTTTCAGAAGTTGTTAACTTGAGCCTTTTGCAGCTCAGCATATTAATACGGCCTTGCTTTGTTCTCTGAATAACTAGTACAAAGACAACATATAATGCAGTAATTATTGTAACTGCCCTACTAATTTGTTTGGAACTATTTCATTGTTATTTCTTTCTCATTAAAATTAATAAAAATTAAAATAAAATAAAATAGAGTCATTTAATCTGCTGGAAGAGAGAATAGGTAGAAATGTGGAGGACATAAGTGTAGATAAGACATTTATGAAGTAAACCCTGATCACATGGGAAATATTATAAAGAGTCAACAACTGGGACCTCCTTTTTCTTAAAAAAAAAAAAAACAAACAAAGGCTTTCTCACAGCAAGAGAAGTAAAAAAACATACTGAAGAGTCATCTTTCAGAGCATGAAAAAAAAGTCTCTTGCCAGTTGTTCCTGAGACAAATGACTACTATGTACAACATATAAAGAACTCAAAAATTCAGATCCACAGCATTCAAAGACCCAATCTAAAAATGGGCATCTGAGATGAATACACACTTCTCAGAGGAAGAAATAACAAATGGCAAATTCATGGAAGAAAAAAACATTCAACATCACTGGTCATTCCAGAAATGCAAATGAAAACAACACTGAGATTCCATGTCCCTCCAGAAAGCATAGCTATTACCAAGAAAACAACAAATAACGAATGGTGGGGGGTGTGGGGAGAAAAGAATCCTCTTCCACACTTGATGACACTGCAGATCAGTGCAGCCACTGTGGAAATCAGTGTAGGGTGTTTACCAAAAACTAGGAATGGAGGTTCCATTTGAGTCAGCTACTTCCCTTATGGATATATTTCTGGAAGAATTAACATTATGCCACTGGGATATATGTGAACCCATGCTTATAGCAGCATAGTTAATCTTCAGAACAACTCAAATCCTCACGAACTGAGAAATAAGCGAGTAAAAAAACTGTGTTTTTATAAAATGCAGTATTTCTTGGCCATACATAAAGTAAACTCGAGACATTTCTAGCTAAGTGGATGCACCTTGAGTATGACTCTCTTAAGTGAGATAAATGACATGTAAATATTACAGTATCTGTGGTGTGAGAAGTCAAAAGAGTAAGTAAGGACCCATGAATATAATAGGTACTGTGAAATATGAAGCAATTGTTCAAAAGAAAAGGGAACTAGGGAGGTGGAAAAAGGGAGAAAAGAAGGGAAAAAACAATAGAATAGGGAAAATCGGATGAAAAACTTTGTAAATAACTAGGGAATGTGAGATTGAATGTAGGGTAAGGGATCTTAAAAAAGGGAAATAAAAATATATCATAGAGATACAAATTCTCACTGATGCATATGATCACTGTATATCTAACTGTACCAATAAATTTAATAGAACTATAAGAAGACCTAATTTTTAATAAATTATCTTGATACAAATTTTATTTTTAATTTTTAAAATATTTATTTATTTGTACAGGGTCTTGCTATGTAGATCAGACTCATAATGATCCTCCTGTCTCAGCCTCCTCCACTATTAGATTATGGAAATGTGTGACAATGCCTGGTTTCGGTGGCCAGCACAGCACAAGACCAGCATGGAAGTCTTTATACCAGAGGAAGCTAGGGATCACAACTGAAGTACAGTGTGCTCCTTGTGTTTAGAAATGTGGGACACAAAATAACCTACTTTTTTAAAATTACTTTTTAATTGTTGTGTTCAATAATAATAGTAATGTCATATATTGGTACATAAAGTATACCATCATGAAAGTCAAAATATTTATATTGTAACTTTATTTTATTTATTTATTTATTGTTTTGAAGTACTAGGGATGGAACTCAGGGCCCTGCATTCGCCAGGCAGGCGCTTATTCTAACAAGTTATCTCCCCAGCCCTGAAAAGGAGATATTACTGTTATAATATCAAATGCTTATCTTAGAAGTGCTGTACTATCTAAAATTTTACTTGCTCAACCACAGGTTAGCGCTGGTTGAGCTAGGATCTATTTCTACATAGCCGTGGGTTTATCTTTCGTGCATATATGTGTGTGTTTGTGTGTGTGTACATGTTTGTGCGTGTATGCCAGTGGGCTTTTTTATGAATAAAGAAACATTGGCATTAGTTAAGATGAGCATCGTGTTGCATATGAAATAAATAGAAATGTTAATTTATATATTTTATTATAATTAAAGTGTCCTTATCATATATAAGCATGTCTTTTCACAATAAGGAACAAATAAACAGAAAATGAAAATATATATGAGGAGCCAAAAGATCAGCATAGGAATTCCAGCATTCTAATAATAGAATTTTAAGATGCTGATAATATTATGGAGAGAATAAATGAAGAATAAAGAAAAAATTTCCTTAATGATAATCTTCTATGTTCTTAAAATGAAAGTGTTTTCTGATAAGCCCATATGTTCCCAGACTGGAAGTCTTCTGTGATTGTATATAAGAATAATGAAATGAAATGTACATTAACTCTTGTTCTGAGGGATATCTTGGAACTACAATAAATTATTCGTATTGCTCTCAGAGATATATGAAACAGAAATTACTGATAGTTGTTGTGTATTTGCGTATGTGAATGTGTGGATGAAAGAGATACAAAAGAGAGAAAGTGAGAGTTACTTTATAGTCTGAGACACATGAATCGGAAAGAATCAGATTTTTCATAGGCATTACTAGAACATACACGGTTATTGAACAAGGCTTCAAGATTTTGAGAGATAAAATAAGCTTACAATTAGAAAACTTGACAATCAAAAAAATTGAAACATGAGAATTCAGAAATTTCTATAAACACATATCCCATGTAAACATATAAAATAAAAGGATTCATAAACAGAAAGGTTAAAAATTCCGAACAGATGCTTGCAGTTCAAATAAACAAAATGGTTATTTAAATGAAACATTAATTTTTTCTTTATAAGCATAGATATATTCATGAGTTTGAAAGAGAAATGAATACTGCTTACAAGAATTAAGTAAAAGGTAATGCTTAAAGAGGTAAATGGGCATTGCTGCCCTAAGACCACATTACCTATTTAGTTTGCTTTGAGCACTATTTATAATTTTGTGAGCCAAGGAGTAAATGGAAACTGCAGTAAGAAGAAGAGGAGAAGGAATGGAGGAGGGAAAGGAGAAAGGAAAAGGAAGAGTGTGAAGATGAGGATGAGGGGCTGCAGGAGGAGGAAAAGAAAATTGGTTGAAAGTATAATGTAGAAGCAAGGAACTAACACGAAGTCATACAGAATGTTAGGGTAATTAACAAGAAGAACCAAACAGAATTTCTTACTAGAAATTATAATTTAAACACAAAAACAAAATTTTAATTTCATAGAATAGCCAATTTCAAGAAAAAGTAGTTATGAGAAGCATCTGAATCAAATATTCAATGGGAAACACTGAAAGATAAACAAATGGAAACTATGCAAAAATAAATGCAGCTCAGATGTCAAGAGTTGCAGAAGTTGAGAGGATACAAATTTGTGAGACAAAATGTTTGAAAACCCAAATGACAGTCTTTGCTCAGAAAACCAAGTGAACAGTTTTTCAGAAGTCCGGTGAATCCCAAAGTATGAG
>PVJA010003528.1:0-94307 GCA_004027025.1 Myocastor coypus | reverse complement strand
TCTGTATAACTATTGTGAGGACAATATGCAGTGTGTCAACTGCTAAAAAAAAAAAAAAGTAACGTTTATTGAAAGTGTTAATGTTTAATTGTTTGATCAATCTTATACACCTATATCTATTAATCTGAACTGATCCAATGATGAAAATATGTAATACAACCATTGTTAAATTTAAAATAAATAAATAAATATTTTGAAATTAAAAAAAAAACAAAACATGCCTACCATGGCTGGTCACCGGCCTCATATCACTGCTAGCAGTGGAGGAGAAACATATTTTTGGTTCTTTGTCACTGAGATGCAACACCTGACACTCACTAAGCTCATTTTGGCTCCCAGCTTCAGAAGTCCATGTTGGCAGGGTCCCTTGGAGAAAGGGCACAGAGGAAGGGCCTCCCCTGCAGGGCCTGTGATGGAGGTAAGGAGGCAGGGAGGGAAGGCAGGAACTGGCAAGGGAGAAATGCCAGCCCCATCCACTACCATCAAGTCTTGATCCAGTTACCTACCAGATACATGAGGCTTGTGTGGAGACACCACAGAGTTAAATCACAGCAAATACTTCTGAGATGTGCAAAACTTGAGGATTTTGAGGCCTCTGATTTCAGAAGATATAGTGTGATGATCTTTTTCCTCTCAAAACTATTTTACTCCATTCTCAGGTTTTTATGGAATTTAAGTATTTATTTGTTCGTTTATTTATTTATTTTTGTCTTTTTGAGACAGAGTCTCACTGTGCAGTTCAGGTTGGTCTTGTGCTCACTTTTGTAGCCCAGGCTGGTTTCAAACTCGCTTAAACTCTCTTGCCTCAGCTTGCCGGGATTACAGGTGTGTACCACCATGCCTGGCTAAGGATTTAATTCTTATATATCCTTCTTTATAGCAGAGAGATTTCCCCCCTCTTGCTTTTTTCCAATATTTTGTTCTTTAATTTTTCAGCAGTTTGAGTACCATATGTGTAGGTGTCACTTTCTTTTGGCCTTTTTTGTTCTGTTTTTATGTTTTTGAGACAGGGTCTCTCTACTCAGTTCAGGCTGGCCTTGAGCTCACCTTGGTAGCCCAGGCTGGTCTTTAACTTGCATCAATCTTCCTGCCTCACCCTTCGAAGTGCTGGGATTATAGGCATGTGCCACCACACCCAGGCTATTGTTTTGTTTTTTAAGAAAAAAAGAAATATGTATTTGAATTATATGCAATTTATAGTTCTGCAAGAATGGCTAGAATTCAAAATCTTTTGTCTGCCTGGTGTTCTCAGAGCACCCTGGGCCTGTGGGCTCTTGCACGGCACTCAGTTTCCTTCCCTCATCTGCTCAGCATTCCAGTCCCCAGTGCCTCGAGTACTGCTTCTCTCTTTGTCTTCCTCTTCTGGTCTTCCCATGACGTGTGTAATTCATACACTTCATGTAGTCCTACTATAATTATTCTGTTCTTTTACCCCCCTCCAGGTCCTCAGTTCTTTGCTTTTGAGTTTGTGTATCATCCTATCTTTTTTGCATATTTGTTTCTATTTCTAATTTTCAAATAAAAGTTATGCCTATGTACATTACATAACGTCAATGCTTTGTGTATAGAAAGTCTGAAGCAATTCAGTCGAGTAAGTTGATGTAGCCATCACCTGACAGGTGAAGCATAATAGAAAAATGGGTGTGTCTAAGAAATGTGTTACAGGGGGCTGGAGAGATAGCTGCATGGCACAAGTGCCTGCCTGACAAGTGCAAGATCATGAGTTTGAACCCTCGTCCCACACACACACACACAAAAAGAATGGATGAAGGCATTACAATAAAAGATACACTGTCATGAATCCTTCTCAAAATACTTACACTTTGTGTTGAACACACACACTCAATGCATTGTCCTTGCTACTTTCAGAGGCTTTTCTAGAAGCTCTTTATCATGTCTTTAGCTGCACCGACTCAGTTGCCCCTTAAAAACGTGGAAACTCCTGAAGGAAACTCTCTGCGCCTGGTCTCCTTGGACCACAGTGTTTCCAGCTCCCCTACCTGGCAGGAAGAGGACACTGCCTCAGAGCCTGATCCTGGGCCTTCCAGAGTTGGTCTAAACCTGCAGCTCCTCACTGAGCTCTCTCGTTACGGGTCCCATTAGCCCCAACTATGGCTA
Organism: Myocastor coypus; assembly: GCA_004027025.1. Classification (NCBI taxonomy): domain Eukaryota; kingdom Metazoa; phylum Chordata; class Mammalia; order Rodentia; family Myocastoridae; genus Myocastor; species Myocastor coypus. The sequence continues at coordinate 92,189 of PVJA010003528.1, read as the reverse complement.
TAAATCTAGAAGAGGGGTTTTTAGATAAGGAAATCAAAATAGAATGAAGTAAATTAAATTAGCGTACTCATGGCATCCAGGGTTACCTGGGATTTTTAAAAAGAAGAGGGTGATGTCTGTGGACAGGGCCATTGTAGTTCACCTGGGCATCTTTAGTAAATGAGTGTTTTGGGGGCCCTGGCCCCCTGTGGGAATGGGGATAGTAAGAGCTCCCAGGCTGTGAGTCAGGACCATCAGCTGCGTTACACACAGAGCAGAGCCCATGCAGCATTGGAGATTGTACCTGGTGCTGAGCATCCAGTTTCTCTAGTCTTGAGACAGGAGGACCCCTTTCCTTGGTTGTCCCTAGGTTTTCTTAGATGACCTGGGTAGGTTTCAAGTTTTACTAATTATACCAGCCATAACCTTAGTCATTTTTTTAAAACATTATTTATCCTATGGCCAACTCAGCCTGCCCTGGGGGTGGGACTGGCACAGCATGTGGTGCTGGGGATTGACTCACAGTCCTTGCAGTTGCCAAAGCTCACCTAAGCAGACTCTTTAGACTGCTGAGCTATCTCACCGGCCCATCTTAGTCATTTTGTTTGGATTTTTTTTTTCCACCCTGTTATGGTTTGTGTGTATTTATTCCCCCAAAACCTCATGCAGTCATTGATGCACAGTTCTATAGTTTGTGATTAATTCATGATCCAAGGCTAGGATTATGGGTCTGAGTACTGTTGGGATTATGGGTGTGAGTACTACACCCAGCTTGGGGCAGATAGCCTGAATGTAATGTAAGAGAGACAAAGACAGACTTCCTCTCGGTAGCCATTGTCCCTGCTACTTCTCCTTTTAGCTCTTGCTGTTTTGCCACTTTCTGCCACCATGAGCTGCTGCCCTCTGCCATGTGCTGCTCTGCCTTGGAGCCAACTGAGTATGAACTAAAACCTCCAGTAACTGTGAACTAAATAAACCTTTTCTCCCTTCATTTTGGGTGTCAGATATTTGTCCCAGCAATGAGAGAAGAGTAACTGAGACACACTCTTTTCTCCATCCCGATTGTGGAACATAGAAAAGGACATGTCTAACAATTGCCCATAGGTGTCTGGGCCTATCTGAAGTTTCTGTAGTCTGTACTGAATGTCTGGAGCTGTAAAGTAGGGTGTTATCTAATTTATTTTTTTAATCTAATTTCAAAGTAAACAGAAATTGAAAGTCTAGATGAAGAGCAATCGAAAATTATATATATATATATATATATATATATATTTTTTTTTTTAATCTCAGATTGAGAGGCTGGTGAGATAGCTCAGCTGTCTAAAGTGCCTGCTTAGGCAAGCTTAAGCAACTGCAGGGACCATGGTTCGATCCTTGCCATCACATGCTGTGCCAGCCCCACCCCTAGGCAGGCTGAACTGGCTATAACATAAAAAAATTAAATTGAATTTTTAAAAAATCCCAGACTGAAAGGCAATTAGTGTCTCCTGGAACTTGGGGGAGAGAGCATATGGCTCTGCCACTAGAGGGTTTAGAATGACAGCCTCGTTAGGGAGGTGGTGGCTTTGTACCATCCTACCCTATCCTGACTTAGTGTATTTATGAAAGCCTCAACACAGCTCTTGATCTCCCTGATAAGAGCAGCTAGCTTAGCAGATAGCACTCTTAGTTCCTCACTAGTATTACAGTGTTGGTTTGGTTTTACTAAGGGCAGAATAACTTTTACAGAGTTTTCTCTCTTCTTTTTTTTTTTTTTTTTTTAATGGCTCAGCCTGCCCTGGGGGTGGGGGCTGGCACAGCATGTGGTGCTGAGGATCCAACCACGGTCCCTGTGGTTGCCTAAGATTTCCTAAGCAGGTATTTCAGATCGCTGAACCATCTTGCTGGCCCTGGGTTTTCTCTTTTGTAAAGCACATTGCTCCTCTGTGGCATTCTTAGCCTTTCGTGGGATGCTTCATCTCTGCCTTGCACTGCTGGGTGTCTGAAACTGAAAGGGAGCATGATTTATTGGCATGGGGTTGTGAGGAGGTGGCAGATGAGGACTCCCAGGGTATTCAAGCAGGTTGGAGAGACCCACATCGCCCAGAGACAAATGGAGGATGGGTCCAGATCAGAGCTGCCTTCTTGGCTTTTGAGCATTTCTTGTGCCAAGGAGTCGCAACAAGCCAAACATAGGCATTGCACTCCACTTCAGCGTTTAAACAGAAGCCCTGGAACTGGAGAATAGTCCCCAAGAGTTTCAGGCATCATCCTGGGTCTGTCTCTTGTCACCTCCCCATTTGCAACTGAATTGAGATAGTGGCTGTTTTTGTTTTAGGTTGTCAAGCTCTAACCCGTCCCATTCATCAAGGAAGTGGCTTAGTGGCAAAGCTAGTGCCATCTGTGCAGTGACCCTCTTGGGACTCATGGAGAGAAAGTGACAGATGGCCTGAACTCCCTAAGGGGGCATTGCACACAGGAGGAGACCTGATGTCCTCGATTCGTCTCCTGAGAGACGGTTACATGGCTTGGCCAGTCCCTGTCTGAATCTCAGGGTGACATCAGCCTGGAGAATACAGCAATGCAGAAGAAAATCCCTGAGGGCCTTTGTCACCATATAAAGGCCCATTAACTCCTCAGGGACAAGAGCGCTGAGCCGCCTGTCATCTGTCAGCCTAGCCTAGTCCTTTAGTTCCCATGAGGTATTTTCTCAAGCAAGGGGTTTTTTGTTTTTGTTTTTGTTTTTAAACTATCTGGTTAAACCCTTTGATGACCCAACTTGTCCATCACTGACCACTTAACCAGAGTGAAGCTGTGTGGGAAAAACATCTCATATTTATACTGATGGAAAGGGGACTAAGAATGGGATGACTGTTTTTATACACTCATGATGTTATGGTTTATGTCTAGTTGTGCCCCCAAAGCCTCATGAGTCATGGGGCAGGGACTTCTAGAGTTTGAGACTTGATCCATGATCCACTGGGATTATGTTTTAGTACTGATGAGATTATGATCTGAGTACTGCTGGGAATTATAGGTGTGGCCTGAGGCAGATAGGCTAAGGCAGAGAGCCTGATGTAATACAAAGAGATACAGAGAGAGAGACTCATGCTGTTGCTGTCTGTTGCCTGGGTTGATTGATTGCCTGTCACCATTGTTGCTATTCTGCCACCATGAACTGGATATTCTCTGCCTTGTTCCACTCAGCCTTGGGCCAGCCGAATATGGACTGAAACCTCCACAAACTGTGAGCTAAATAAACCTTTCCTTCCTTCATTTTGAGTGCCGGGTATTTATCCCAGCAATGAGTAAAAAGTAACTAAGACACATGGTTACTTTAGAGAGGTTATAAATGTTGATAAACATTGTTCTGCTTGGGCATCAGGCATAGTTCTCTAACTTACCTGCATTTAAACACGGAAGCACCAAAGCCAGGTGGCCATGGGCTAGGTGTGCTTTTGGCTGGGATAATGTGGCCTTGGAGTGCTGTATGCAGGGTGGGTCATCACTGAGCCACATGAGTGGCTTTAGGGTCTTCCTCAGTACCAGAACCAGCCTGTGCTCTTTGCTGTCTCCTGGAGACAGATGGCGTAGCAGCCAGGCATCTGGCCTCACATGGCCACTATCATGCCTGCTGCTCTGGGCTCAGTGCAGGCCTCACAAGACACCCAGCACTTTGGTGTCCTTGCTCTTTAAGTAGGCTAAGCTCTAGGGCTGGCTTTGTGCACAGGAGGCTTTGGCTCATGTAGTGCCATTTGGCCTATTTGGCTCCTGGCCTCGATGTCTGGGCCAGGACAGGATGCTGGGAGGAAGAAGGCTGCATGCTCAGGTGCCACGCCAGCGCAAGTTAGGCCCACCCACTCACTGGCCTGGCGGTCCCTCTTCTTTTGCCTGAAGCCACAGTAAGGTGGTCATGCCCTGCTGAAACAAGACTCTGACATGCTCTGTGGGCCCTCATATATGCACCCACATTTGCCCTTGTCTAGGATCACAGCCCGGAGTCCAGGTTGTAGCTCCTCCCCCTAAAGCCTTCACCACGAAAGGCCATAGGAGTTCCTAAAGGGATAGTGCAGATTTTCATTTGTGTGGGAAGAAAGAAAAAGGTTTCTCTTGTTTTCAACAAGCCTATATGCTCTTTTGTATCCGAGGCTTAGCTTGTAAGGACAGTTACCCAAAGAAAGAAAAAAAGAGCTAAAGAAAAAAAGCTCATAGCTCCAGTGACACACACTCATGTAACAGTTATGCACAGTCATGCAACAGGACAGGTGGCTGCTGGCCACGTGGCCCAGTAAGATGGCAGTGCTCCTGACCTAAACACAAACCAAGACAAAGCTGTTTACAAAGTAGAATAAGCAGAGACCAGGCTAATCTTTAGAGGGTAGCACAATACACAGCAAAGAAACTTGCAGACCTGCAGAGTGGATGCAAATCTGCACTTTCCACCCTTAGTCTCCATGGCTAGAAAAGCAGCAAACAGTTCTCTGAAGCTTGAGAAGAGCTCCCTGCAGTCCCGCTGTGGTAGATCCACAGCTGGTAGTCAGCTTGTAACACCCAGCTGAAGGGAGCCAGCACGGTGCTGGTTGTGTGGGGCCATCTGAGGGTTGATACCGGCAGCATAAAGAAGCAGAACTGGAGAAGAAGAAGGAGGCTGTTGGGGAGCTGTTAAGGGGCTACTGGGAACTGCTGGTCCTCCTGGGCTGTTCTGCTGGAGGATGTCGTCATGCTGGCTTTCCTGATGAATGTGGTTGTTCTTGTCAGAGGAGGAGCTCAGGGCTTCGTTGTCACTGAGGATGGCTATGGTTCATTTTGGGGAGTTCTGGTCCTCCCTTTGAGCATTGCTTCCCGGCTCTTGGGAGGAAGATGGTGCACTGCTCAATCTCCTGGAGAACCTGGTCATATTGGCTCTCCTAATAGGAGCTCAGCCATGCTCACCATTGGAGGGGCTTAGGACCTCACTGTAGCTGAGGACAGCTGTGGTACTTTGGGCAGAGCTCTGGCTTGTACCTTGAGCGTTGCTTCCTCACTCCAGCGCAGATCCCTCAGCCTGCTGACACAGACCCTTCATCCCTCTGGCACAGACTTTCTAGCTTCCGTCACTGACCTTGGAGCCTTCCCTGCATATGGCATTGTCATGGACTCTAGATCCTCAGCTGGACTCATGCAGAACATTACCATGGGACCCAGGTCCTCAGCTGGATTATTTGGTGTTTAGTGTGGGGACAGGTTTTCTGCACTCTCTTTTCTGTGTGATTCCGCAGTACAGGAAATTGAACTCAGGACCTTGCACTTGGCAGGTAGGCACTTAGGCCCCTGAGATATATCTCCAGCCCTTTAATTTGCATTTCTAGTGGCCAGAGATGTTGAACATTTCTGTATGTACTTATTGGCCATTCATACTTCTTTTGAGAAATGTCTATTCATTTCAGTTGCTCAAATTTTTATTTAGTCTTTTACTAGAGGGGGGTCCATTTTTTAGGTAGGTAGGTAGGTAGATAGATAGATAGATAGATAGATAGATATAGATCTGTCTGAGGAATAACTGGAAAATTTTTTAAATTCTGGAGGTCACCTCCACATGGTTGTTTCCTTTGCCACATAGAAGCTTTTTATGTGGAATCAATATAATTCCTTTTGCTGATACTATTTTCTGTACAACTGAGATACTTTTTAGGAAGTACTTACCAATGCCTGACGTCCAGAGTCCTATTTTGTCTTCTATCAGGTTAAGTGTTTCCATATACAATGTATGTATTTGATCAAATTTTGTTCTACTTTAGTACATGATAAAATGTATGGGCCTAGGTTCAATCTGCTGCATGTGAATAGCTAGTTTCCCCAACACTACTTATTTTCATTTTTGTACAGAGTCTCGGTATTCAGATCAGACTCATATTGATCCTCCTGTTTTCAGCCTCCCCAGCACTGGGATTACAGGTGTGCACCACCACGCCCAATCTCAGTTGAGAAAGACTTTTTTTTTAGCTGACCCCAGCTGCCTTAACTGCAGCTGGGTAAGGCTTGTGGAGCTGGGGATTGAACTCCGATCCCCTGCAACTAACTGACTGTGTTTGCCCATACAGGCGCTTAAACAACTGAGCTAAGCCACAGGCCCCTCCATTATTCTTGATATTTATAATATGTGCCTTCTCCCTTTTTAATGATGTCTGGCAAATGATTTGTTAATTTTATTGATCTCAGTGTATTAGAGTTTGGTGTCATAGATTCTATCATTTTCTGTTTTCTAAATTTTGATCTGACATTTATTTCTTTTTCTCTTCTTTGTTTGGATTTAATTTGTTTTTCTTTTCTATTTTCTTAGAATGGAAATGGAAATAATTGATTTGAGACATTTTTTTCTTTTCTGATCTATTAATGTAAATTTCCCTCCTAGATACTTCTATAGTTTATCTCTCATAGTAGAAAATTACAAGGTACCTATAAACAATGAAAGATCAGTCTATGTCAAAATCTATAGGACATAAGGAAAGACAGATTCATGCAAAAGAAATACCACAAATCTATATCTCCTAATAAAAATACATAAAAGGAAATTATGTGCCCACTTTAAAAATAGATAAATACAAGAATATACATTAATAAAAATAATAAAAGAACCATAATAAGAATTCAAGGTAGAGTGTGGCAGAACTGCCTCACTGCCGATGTTACCCTACAGCAGTGACAGTGAAGCTCCTCACGCTCTCAGTGAAAACAAGCATCCTGCTGTCACGTATGCCTTAGCTCCGTCACTGCTGCCCTATGGCAATACACTGGAAACTGAAAATAAACAACCACACTGAGCAAAGCCTGAATTACCAAAAGTAGGGCAAGAAGTGGAAACCATGAGTAGACCAAATTTAGTAGAAGAGACTAAAATTGGAATTAAAAATCTACCATTGAACAGTGACTAGGAATAGATGAATTCATAACTGAATTTTACATAAGACTTAAAGAACAGACAACTCACATGCTATTTAAACATTTATAGGAAAATACAAAGTCTAGTAAATCTTTCCTGTTCATTTTACACTTCCTTATAACTTCAACTCCTTAAAATATTTTAAAAAGGAAAGCATAAATGCGTATCTTCTTCATTTCAAAATCAGCCAGTAAGATCCAGGACTATAAATAGATATGTAGATAATAATTATCAGATGCTCTGTGCACATCATTACTCTCAGCATAGATTCAGTTCATGGCAAATGCTCCCATTGACATGTCTCAAAATGATGCTGCAAGACAAAATTGTCAAAATTGACCTCATCATGGAGAGGTGCCCTTCATTTGTTTTACAGTTTTATCATCTGGACACCAGAAGTCCCACATGGTCATTCTTTAGTGCGAGGTGTCAAGATCTATTTTCCACATGTTATGGACAGAATAGCTGGACATTGGCGTTACCATTCGTGTCCTCTGGGGACACTGTTGGGTTGGGTCTGGCTGCTGCTGTGGGTGCTGGAGACCGGAGTGCTGAGGGGGCCTTGACCCATTAGGAATCGGAACTGTTTTCATTCGCTTGACCCTGGTGTCTCCTTACCACACTTTTTTTTTTCTTCTTTGGGCTTTTTCTCCTGATTTCTTCTTTAGAAGTTAGTGCACATGTGGTGTTTCTAGAACCATGTAAAATGCAACTGGATTCTTTATTTAACCAGATGCCCATTTAAAAAATTAGCTGAAAAAAATAAAAATGAAAAGCTGCTTACATAGATATTCTGCTTCCCAAATGCAGGAGTTTCCCTTTATCTATATTCAAGCATTGCCTAAAAATATTAAATGAAAAATTCAAAAAGTAGATAACTTGTGATAGATTATGTGTCGTTGGGCTGGAGAGGCAGCTCAGTAGCATAAGCACCTGCATGGCAAGCATGAGGACCTGTGCTTGATCCCCAGTGCCAAAGGAATAATAATAATGATAATAATAATAATAGATTGTGTGCTGTTCTGAGTACACTCAGTGGCACCTGGCAGCTCATTTTCTGCTGGGTAAGTGATGAAATCTTACACTGCCTCCCTGGACTGATAGAATGTGAGTTACCCCACTCCCCAGGGTGGACACCCTGGCCTTGCCTCCTGTTTTAGTTACTTTTTACTCATTGCTGGGACAAGTACTTGACACCCAAAATGGAGGAAGGAAGGGCTTATTTAGCTCACAGTTACTGGAGGTTTCAGTCCATATTTGGCTGGCTCCAAGGCAGAGAGGCACATGGCAGAGAGCAGCAGTTCATGGCAGTGGAACAGCAACAATAGTGACAGAGGCAATGGAACAACCAGGGAGCAGAGAGCAACAGCTTGAATCTGTCTCTCTGTCTTTACATTGCATTCAGGCTCTCTGCCTCAGTCTACACCCATAATCCCAGGCTGTGCTCAGACCCATGATCTCATCAGTACTGAAACACATAATCCCAGTGGATCATGAGTCAGTCTCGAACGAAGTCCCACCCCATGATGGCATAACCATAACACCTCCTATCTGTTAGTCACTCAGTTGCTCTCTATGTGACTGGCTTGGCTGCTGTGTGCCACAGTGCTGTGCTCAGTACCTCTACGTGCTTTCCAAGGGCCCCAGAGTCCAAGAGCATCCTGCTACCAGGTCGGGTTTGACCCAGCAACACTGTACGCTGCTTTCTTGTAGTGAAAGAGTAGAAGAAAGTTTTCAATCTGATAAGGAAATAAATGTACTCCTAGCTGCCTGTGGTCTATGGCTCAGCATGGATCTTCTTTTCATGAAAATATGAAGAAAAATAAAAGAAGAAGGATGTGCCAGACTTTCTGTTGTGCTTCCAACTGCAAACATTATATCCAGGGTGGATGGTGAGTGTTTACTTAAGCTGGAAAGGGCATGAAATTATAGCTTTCCATCCTAGCAGGGACATCAGTCGTGCAGAGGAGCCTTGTAATACATCTACAATGGTAAAGGGGACGCCTGGGTGCACCCCACAATCTGTGCTTCTGGCTCTCTTCTCCTTTTTCACCCCAGTATACATTACTTTGCTGCCAAGTTAATAAACTTTGGCATGTGCTCGAGATGATTTGTCCAAGAAAGTTGGTACCAGAAAATGTGGTAAAAGTAGGTCAGGAATAACTGGACCTCAAATCCCACATCAGTCTCAGATTACCAATGATTTTTCCTTTGTCTTACACCTTTTTTTTTTTTGTCTTTTTGAGACAGGGTCTTGCTGTGCAGTTCAAGCTGGCCTTGAGCTCACTTTTGTAGCCCAGGCTGGTCTCGAACTAACACTGACCCTCCTGCCTCAGCCTCCCAAGTGTTGTATGTTATGTGCTTTTAAAAATAAATAGGTAAAATAGGTTGCATTTTTGTTATAACATTTTGGTGTTCATAATTTATTTTTATGTATTTAATACAGGATCTACAGCATCTCACTACACAGATCAGACTCATAGTGATTCTCCTGTTTTCAGCCTCCCAAGTGTGGGGATTACAGGCATGCACCACCACGCCCAGTCTCAGTGGTCTCTGGGGGCAGAGCCTGGCATTGCATGCTGGGGATCGAACCCACTCCCTGCATCTGCCTAAGCTGGCATTTTTTTTTTTTAAAGATTTTTTTATTTTATTTTTTTCTTGTTTCAGAACCCCTACCTGTTTATTCACTCATTTTTATGGCCGGCTCAGCCCGCGCCCTGAGGGGAGGGCTGGCGCAGCATGCGGCGCCGGGGATCGAACCGTGGTCCCTGAAGCCACCCAAGCCTTCCCAAGCAGGCGCTTTAGACCACCGAGCCATTCCGCCAGGCCCCTAAGCTGGCATTTTAATTGCTGAACTATCTGGCCAGTCCGTGTTGCACTTTATTTAATTACACATTTCTTAAGACTTTCAATGAAAGAAACACCACTCTTCCCATATCACTCCTTTCCAAACATAAACTCATTACCATATTCTAATGGATTCTTTTCATATGTATCTTCTGGTCACTAAATAACATGCTGTTATTGCTGCCACTTGATAGTTCTGGCTCTTTTCATCTTCTGTTGAATTTCTATGAAAGAGAAGAATCTGTCTTTCAGTATTTTCCTTGATGCCTCTCTCCCCCTTTCCCTGTCTCTGCCCCTGCCCTATCTCCCTCCCTTTCCTTCTCTCTCCCTTGTTCCTGCTTTTCAAACATGATAATTTTATTTAGATGGATATTAGGTATCTGTATTATCACATTCCATTATCATAACCATGAACAAATTCCTGTGTTGTATTATGATTTCTTTTCTTGAAAAACGGTTTTCTTTGTTTGAGTAAATAATTGTGGTTGTGTTTGCTTAGTTAGTTATGTATGAATCCCAAACTCCCATTTGCCTCACCCTATCTCTTGAGGTTCTGGTCCTCAGTGGGTGCTATCAATGTCACCTTCTCCATCATCTGTCTTAGAGCCTTTGACCTGCTCTGGTATGACGCAGCGGTCCTGTATACACAGTTAAGATAAGCTAAAACCAAGATACTTTCATGTGCTTTAAATATATTTTTTGAAATAGATAATATGAGGGCCAGGGAGATAGCTAAGCAGCATATAAGCACCTGCTTGTCAGGTGCAAGGTCCCAAGTTCCCTGGTACCACAAAGAACAAAAACAAAAACAAAACAACAACAAAAAACCCCAATATAACTGAGAGTCTCAGTTTTGTAGTGCCTGAAATTGATTCATTCATATTTTGGGTAGTAGAAACATGTTTGGACTTTCTTCTGGTATCTTGTGTTTAGTATTTCTCCACCCTCTTCCTCTCCTCTTTCTCCCCTTCTCCTCCCTTTCCTCCTCCTCTCCTCTTTCCCCTTCTCTTCTTCCTCTTCTTCCTCTTCTCCTTATCCCCAACCAGCCTGTTTTCCTCCTAAAATAGAAATCTTTCTGCTTTCCACTATCCAGTATCTCCTGAACACCTTTTCTAACTTTCCGTGCTCAAAGAAACTTCCAATCTTCTGAACTCACCTTGCCTATGAGGCAGAAACTCACACAGGAAGGCTCCCTGACATCCAGGACACACACCCAGGACCAGACAGGTGCACGAAGACCCCATAAAACTAGACCCAGGGAGGGAGACAGAGCCTTTCTGGCCACAGGGCTGGTGGCTGCAACTCCCAGTAGTAGTGGCCATGGTGTGGCCCATGGACAGCTGTGATGTCTCTGCCTAGACAGGGGCGCAGGGACAGCTAGGACCCTGTATGTAGAGCCTGCTATACATGCTGAGCACCCTTTGTGTCATCCATGTCCCAGCCTGTGTCAATCATCATCCAGTGATTTGCCCAGGGTTGTTTGATAGATTCCATTTCTGCTTCAACCAGCCAGATGAGGTTGTTGTTTTTCTTTTCTTTTCTTTTTTAAACTTTATTTATTTATGTTATGGTCAGCTCAGTATGCCCTGGGGATGGGGCTGGCATAGCATGCAGTGTCGGGGATCAAACTGTGGTCCCTGTGGTTGCCTAAGCTTGCCTAAGGAGGCGGTGCTTTAGACCACTGAGCTATCTCACTGGCCTAATCTTTTTTTTTTTTTTTTTTTTTTTTTTTTTTTTTTTTTTTTTGTACCAGGGCTCAAATTGAGGACCTTGTGCTTGCCAGAATAGCACTTATTCCACTGAGCTAGCTCCCTAGCCAAAGTTGTTTATTTTTCTTTCTGGAAAACTGGTTCTCAATTTTTTTTTTTTTTAATCCAAAGACACTTCTTCCAGACCTTATCAACTCAAATGTACTGAAATAGACTGATACATTTTATTGACCTATGTGATTATCAACATTGGTGGTATCATTTAATTCCTCTGGATTCACTTTTCTTCTCGTGTTATCTTTGGGGAGTTCTTCCTGCCAATGTCTCTGTATCTGCAAATACTGATTTCATTTCCACTCTTGGAAGAAAGCTCATTTCTGCTGCAGAATTCTGGGCTCAAAGTTCCTTGGGATTTCCCCTCTGCACCTAGGAGCTGTTCTTCAGCCATCTGCGTGCATTGAAACTTGTGCAACAGTCTGACTTTTATGTTTTTATAAGGAATTTCGATTTTTTTCCCCCTTTGGCAGTGTCTCTCTTTTTTCTTGATTTTTTTTTCTTTTTGGTCTTTTTGAGACAGAGTCTCACTATGCAGTTAGGTTGGCATTGGACTCACTTTTGTAGCCCAAGTTGGGTCTCAAACTCACACTGATCTTTCTGCCTCAGCCTCCCAAGTTCTGGGATTACAGACATGTGCCACCATTCCTGGCTTTCTTGATCTTTGAAGTTCTGAAGTTTCTGTGTGTGTGCACGTGTGCATATACACTAGCACACGCACATGCATGCACCACAACTTGTTCGCAAATTCTACTCAGCATCATGTTGTTGAGCCCGCTTCCGGGGTTGCTAGGTTCAGTAATTACATTGTTTTATTTAAAAGTCTTCCCATTGTTTCTTGTCTCAGTTGTTGCTGTTATAGCTCCCTGGGCTTTTCCTTTGGTTGTGTTACCTGGGAGTGTTGGGGTAAAAGTTCCTCTCTACCACTTCATTTCCAGTCCTGCCCTTGTGCAAGGTGCAGAGAAAGGAATTCTCCCAGTGTGCTCTAGGTTGTTAAATGCTCCCTGCAGGTGGCTGCATGGAGGCACTTGTTTCAGCTGGGGCCATAGACAGAGAGAGCAGCCTCTGCTTGATACCCCTGGCTCCCTGTCTTAGTTACTTTTTACTCACTGTTGGGACAAATACCCAACACTTAAAATGAAGGAGGGAAAGGCTTATTTAGCTCACAGTTTGTGGAGGTTTCAGTTCATACTCCACCAGCCCCAAGGCAGCAAAAAACAATGAAGAGCAGAAGAGGAGCAACAGTTGTGGCATCCATCAAGCCTCTCTCCCAAATTCTGCACCAGTGATCCATCAGACTTCCTCCCAAGTGGCGGGGCTGCGAAGATCAAGCTCCTCCAACTTCTTCAAGGAAGCCGGGCAAGGCAGGGCTCCCCAAAGTCTTCCTCAAGTCGTTTTTAATACACTTTTTGTTCTGAGTCACTATGGGATGGCCCAGCTGGCTGTAGGGTGGAACCAATCACACCCCAGGGTGGGACCAATCATGTTCCAGGGCAGACCCTCCGCATCCTGCAGGATGGGGCTCCCACAGCCTCATCCAGCCAAGCTTCCTCAAGATGACACAGTGTATCAACTACCATATTCCCTTAAGCATGGTTGTATTTTTGTTTTAAAAGAAACAGTGTACCACCTTGAATCCAAAGATAGCTATCTCTTTTGACTCCAATCTTAGCTATGAATTTAGGAGGTGAGGGTGCTGCTGTTCTGAGAGTGACTTTATTCTTTTCTATTCTATGAGACAGTGAAACTCGACAGGCCAGGCTACATCCAGCTCCACACCAGAGTGGGGACAGCAGAGCTACCCGAGCTCTTCACAGCACCCTCTGTCCTGTGCTGGTGGCGCTGTGAGGGTCTTCCTGGGGATCTTCTCTTGTGTGCCCTGAACCCTCCATTCTGTTACCTACTGTGGAGGGGGTTGTGTCAGGACTGCCTTGTGAAGGGGTCGATGCTAGTCTCCTGGATGGGGTTGGGGCTCACAGGAGTGCGTTTTCCCCATTACAGCAGGCTGTTATAAAAGACAAAGTCTGGCCCCTCTCTGTTCTCCTGCTTCCTCTCTCTCCTCCCCTCCCTGTGATGACGTTTGCCTTCTGGTACTTATAAGATTCTGGTGCTGTGCTCTAGGACTTCCAGAATCGTGAGCTAACAAAGCTCTTTTCTAATTTGTAAACTGTCTCTCTCAGGTCTTCCGTGGTAGCAGCAGAAAACTAAAACAGCCTGTCTGCTCATTTTCTTCTAAGCCTCCACATGGGACCCATAGATCTCACCCAGGCTGCCGTTCCCAAACTACTGGCTCTTGAATTTTAATATGCATCAGAATTACACGGCGGGCTTATTGAAAACGGATTTCTTGGCACTACACTAAGAATTGTTGATTCTCTAGGACTGGAAGAAGCCTGAGATTTGACATTTCTAAGCAATACTTAGGCAATGCTTGAGACCGCCATGCAGATGATGGGCCTCTTTTCCCAGCCTCACCTTGACTTATGAACTATCCAAACCAGGAGCCTGAGGCACTCCGAGTTTGCCACCTCGAGTGTTGGGAGCAATGTGGGGTGATAGGAGGAAGAGCCACGTGGATGCTCACAAAACCATTTGTGAAATTTAGCTCTTATTTTAAGGCGTTAGATTTTTTTCCTCCAAGAGGATGAAAGTACGTGTGATTTAAAAAATCACTGCTTCCCGCCCTTCTGTCATGATCTCCTGCTACCTGGAGTAACAGATTTTAGGAATTAGCTGGCATCTGGTACAGCCACCCAAAGAACACCAATATCACATACCCTGGATCAGAAGGACCTCAAAGATCGGAAATGGAAGGACTTGCCCGGTCTTTGGTGATGTCACAGTGTCCAGATGGAAGCCAACCAGCTCCAGGAGCCCTGTCCATCTGTGTCCTTGGTGGGGATTATTCAAACAACTTCACAGGGCCCAAGAGGCCTCCAGCTGACTTGCAACCTCCACAGTCTTACAGTACAATGTAAATCCAAGAAATAATTAACATTTTATGGGTGGCCTGGCATCTCTCTTTGCATATGCGATTTACTAGCTTGGCATTTTAGCTATGCTAAATCCGAGACATGTGTTAAAATGTAAGACTCTGCAAAGGTGTAGGAGGAAGGCAGATAGTAAAGGCAAGAGGTTTGTGGTTCTCATAGCAACCATGCGTTTGAGCGCCCCCCACCAACTTGGCCTCTCCAGCCTCACCTGCCTCTTGGCAAAGGGCACCACCCTTCTCTGTGTTGCCTGAGCCAGAGACTAAAGGGAAACATGGACCCAGCCTCTCTCTCATTGGCATGCTTCACATGTGGAATGTGCGTGTGCACACACACACACACACGTACACTCACACACACACTTACACCCTCACTCACAAAATCCTCTTTCTTTAGTCTTTCAAACACTTCTCAGTCCATCTGCTGTCCTCCACCTCCCACCTGCTGTGCCAGAGCTCCTGCATCCGTTCTCAAGCTCACAATCTGTTCCACTCTTGGCAGGGAGATGGACATGTATTTAATATATATATATATATATATATATATATATATATATTTTTTTTTTTTTTTTTTAACAACACATCCATGTCACCAGGAACTCTTCTCGCCAGAAGGACAATTGCTTCAGACCTCCCAGAGAGGCCCTTTCTCACCGACTAGTTTGGCAAGGATGCAGGCAGTTTGATGAAACAGTTGATAATGGAAGACAAACTGACACTCTCATGTGTTGCCCATGGCCGGGGAAGCAGGGGGCCTCTAGCCAATCTGCCATTGCCATGGTGATTGACCATATTTACCAAAATTATACATTCTCATACTTTGACTCACTTCTAGAAATTTCTCTTATAGCACAAAATGTTATACGGTGCTGATGATTCATTGGGCTGATGTCCACAATACCAAGTGCTTGGAAACAACCTACATGTCCATCAGTAAAGGTGACAAGGGTCTGTTCATATAATGGAATTCTAGGTAGCTGTGAAAAGCAGGAAAGCAATAGACAAGAGGAGGTATAGACCTGGAAAGTGTCTCTGTGGAGAATGTGCTGTGTGTCAGCTTCTACTGTGGTTTGGAGATGGCTTCCAGCACCTATGTGTTGAATGACTGACCCTCAACCCCATGGGGCTTCTGGGGGTGGATGAAACCATCAGGATGTGGGGTCAGGGAGGAGGCCACTGTGTCACTGACCAGGTGGGGCTCCTGGCCCCTGTCCTCCTGTGTCTGTGCATCCTGGCTGCTATGAGGTGAGGAGCTGTTCTCTAATGGGTGCTCTTGCTGTGATGAGCTGCCTCATCACAGGCCCAAGCAAGAAGCCAGCTGGCCATGACCGAAGCCTCTGAGACCGCGGGGTGGAGCCAACCTTCCTCTTAGGTTGATTGCTCTCAGGTGTTGGCCACAGCAATGGAAAACTAAGATTGTTGTCTCAGGGTAACTTCACATACTCGTTACCCTCATAACATGATGTTTGACACAATAAGCATTTATCATCCTCGCCTTCTGTGGTTCAGAGATGTGGGAGAGGCTTAGTGGGGTTCTGCTGGCCTTTCGTCTCTAGGAAGCTGAAGTTCAGCTCTAGGGAGGCTGCTGCAGTCTCCTGAACACAAGGTATGTAGGAGAATGTGTGTGTGTGCTCATAGTCTTCGCCATCCAAGACCTACCTCAGTAGGTCCACGCCAAGGGCACTTCCATGGTGCCATCATACCTGGGTTATTACCACGTGGCTGTCCTGGATGGGCCTGAGTGGCTTCTCAGTATGACAACTGCTGATCTGAAGAGCCAGAGACCAGGAGAGGAAGCCCCAGGTGGAAACCACAGTGCTTTTTGTAACCCAGTATTAGAAGTGACATTTTTTCACTTCACCTGAGTCCTGTTCACTGGGAT
This sequence comes from Myocastor coypus, assembly GCA_004027025.1. Lineage (NCBI taxonomy): Eukaryota > Metazoa > Chordata > Mammalia > Rodentia > Myocastoridae > Myocastor > Myocastor coypus. Next base: position 75,828 of record PVJA010003528.1, on the reverse strand, counting down.
CAAGTCAGAGTGCAGCCTGCACGATACAGAAGGGCCCAGGCCTCAGGAGGCATTGGTGCCTGTTGCATGTTCCAGGGGCTTTACTCTCTCTTCCTTGAGAGAAGCAGGTCTGGCCTGCCGTGTGCACAGCACTGCTACCCCTCCAGCCCTTCCACATATGTTTTTCCTCAGCCTGTTAAAGGTGCCATGTCCCTGACCACTTCAAGGGCTCTGCACATGCTGTTGTATAAGTGGATCTCCAACTCAGATACGAGTGACAGTGTCCCCTTCCCATCATGAGGTCTCAGAGCTTTGTGAACCATTCTTCCTTCAATTTGCCTCATTTGTACTTCTCTCTTGTTTGAGAGATTGTCAGGTTAATGCTCATCTCTCCCAGAAGGCTTTGAAGCAAGGAGCATGTCTGGTTTTATTTCAGTGGTAACTCTAACACCTATCATGAACTACAGGATGCGTAGTTCACTTTAAGTGTCAACTTGACTGGATTAAGGAATATCTAGAGAACTGCGTGTGCCTGTGAGATTTCCAGAGGTTGTTGGCATGGGACTCAGAGGGTCAAGAGTTGCCCTCATTGCAGACATGCACCATCTGATCTACCAGGAGACTAGTTGAAAGGGAATTGCCCCATTTATCCTTAGGAGCGGTGCACTTTCTGACTTTGCTCTTGGGTATCAAAATTCCAGATCTCTAGCCTTTGGATTCCAGGAATTACATAATTGGTTTCCTAGGTTTTGAGACTTTTGAGCTTGGACTGAGTGACACTGCCTATAACCAAGTGTCTCCAGCTTGAGAATATCCTGCTATAAATCTTCCAAGATCCCATAATCACAAGAGCCAACTTCCCTAGTAAACCTCTGCTCTTCTCTGGTTCTATTTCTCTTTCCTTCCTTTATCTCTGGAGCACCCTGACTAAATATATAAGATGTACAATATCATATTGTATATTATATAAATACTAGATGAATGAATTAATTCTATTCCTTGACTTAGAGTTCCAGCAGCATATAAATGAGTTAGAGTTAGACTGAGACTTAAGAGTTCCAGCAGGGGTGAACTGAGATTCTAGTAAGAAGGACTGTTGAGAAGGGGAGGGTGGTGACCAAAGTCAACACTCTGGGGAGAATAGCACTGGAGGAACAAGGGTGGGGAGCCACAACTAGAATCCATGACACCAGCACTTGTGCAAGTTTCCTGTGGCCTTCAGTGCACTGTGCAGGAGAAGGAAGATTGGGAGGTTATGGGGGGGGGGGGTCACCATGGGGTCACTTCTCCAATCTGCTTTATATAATTCATAGCTGGGCAAATCTACCTGGGAGCTAGAGGGGCCTGCAGGTGCAGCCCACATCGGTCAGCATCCGGATGCATGGCAGGGAGGAGAGGGGGAGCACTAGTTGTTGTCCATCTGGGTGAGGAGAGCCCACCCGCCACCCCGTTATTGCACAGTCGTGCCAACCCAGTTGTATTCTCACCTGGGATCTGAAGTGTTTGCTTGCTTTGCTCACAAGAGGAAGTGGGGGAAATGAACAGTTAACGCAGGGCTACCAGGTGTTAGTAACCATGTTACTTGGTGGCAGTCTGCACACACATCTGGAATGCTGCCGAGCCACATCTGCCACGGCAGCTGCATTCAGAGTCGCATCCACTTTATGACAGTCTGTTGTTCATTTCTAAGATCCATGCAGCATGTGCACAGCACAGGGAGATAAACAGGACAGGGCTGTGACTGGCATCACACCCTGCACCGCTCCTGTCTTCCATGGTATCAGTGATCTCTGAGCCCCTGGACTTACTATGTGGGGAGAAAGGCTGTTTCCTCGTCCCCAAGGCCCAAGGGACCACATTGAAACCTAAATGGGCTGTGTCTATTCCTACAGTGTACTGAAGAACTAGGGCATGCCCACACTGGGTGCTGCAGAGTCAGATCTGGCCCAAAGCTCCCTTGGAGCCTTTGGTAATCAAGTAATAATGGAGCTTTGACATATTGTTTTCCTCATAATTCTCTAAAAATGTTTAATGTCATTTCAGAACCCATGTCCAGAAGTTTCCCAGAGCTTCAGCAGTTTCCTTTTCCCCAATACATGTTACCCTAGTCAATGGCCAAAAGTTCCTCTAGGGAAGAATTGAAAGAGGATGATTTGCAGCATACAATTGTGATGGTGTCACAGGGTCTGTCTTGGGGACACTCGGCCTCCCTACAAGTGAAAAACTCTGGATTTGTAAACTGGCTTCATTCTGGAAAATTGGCTGCAGTTCATTTTCTCCCCGGAACATGTGATGGTTCCAATCAAGGTAAACTGGTATTGTTTCCAGGGTAGAGATTCTCCACTGTGCTTGGTTGCTACCAAGGGGTTGTAATATATAGCCTGAATGGTTTCTTTTCAAAGAAAATGATTTCTATTGATGCATGTTAGGTACCCATAATGATCACATTCCTCATAAGGAACTTACATCTGTGCAGGAAGTAACTTGATTCTTTTTCCTCCATCCCCCTACTCTCCCTTCGATCCCCTTCTTACTTACAAAAGCTTCGTTTCTATTTTCCTCTTCTTCACCAATTATTTTTACTTTCTCTTTCCATCCTTCTTTCTTTTCTCCCACCTCACTCCAATCTGAGTGTTTGTGCCCCACAAAATTCATGTTGAAACCCAATCACCGCTGAGAAGGTGAGAAGGCCACCCCACAAATGGCATTAGTGCACTTATAGGAAGAGATATAGAGAGTTCGCTTCTCTCCTTGTCCTCCTAGGAGGACCCAGTGAAAAGGCACACATTGTAAGCCAGGAAAAGAACCCTTGCCAGTCCCTGAATATGCTGGATCTTGGGCTTTCTCACCCTTAGGATGATAAGAAATAAAGGTCTGCTCTCTACAAGCCACTCATGAGCTTTATAGTATCTTGTTAGACTATCCTGAGTGGACTGACAGGGAGGCTGATCTGGTTTCAGGGTGCTGGCAGAACAGGTGCTCGGCATGGTAGCCAGCAGGTGGCACTTTCAGCAGTGGTTGTGGCAAGCTCTGCTTTGGCTGTATGTATAGCCTTCTCTACCATGGTGGGTTCTCCTCATGGCCCAGTGCAACCAGGGCTGCCTGAGGCCATTCATCAGCTGTTACTAGTGGCTCCGCACCTGCTGGGCCCTGGAGCCATCTGGAGGGCATCAGCATGTACTACTGAGGCCCTTCCCTCTGAGGCCTGTGAATCTCCCTGCCCATGGCCACCACAACACAGAGCATCCCGCCTCATTCCTTGTGCTCTGATCCAGCTGCCCAGGGATATTCTGATGCTGGGTCCATTTCTCTCTCCATTTAAGGTAGGTGGCCACGTACACTCCTTGAAGCCTTGCCCATGAGGGATGCTCCCTTCTCTGCTCTCTTTCAGGAATGGGGACCCACTTGTTCTCTATGAGGACCCTGGCTCTGGCATAGAATTACTGTGACAGTAGATCTAGCCATTTCTGAACTCTTGATTTTGATAAAATGACCCAGCAGGTCTTCTGTGGTTGCAGGTAGTGAGTGACCTTATATATGGCCACATGACTTTGGTGAGTCAGTCCCAGCCCATCATCTTCTCCCTCCATCTCCAGTCACATTGTGCTACCCAGGGCTTCCTTTCCACCTGGCTTCTGGTCATAGCACCACCACAAGGGATCTCAGGAACCAAGGTGCAGAAAGCAGAGCGTGTGGAGGCCTCCACACACTGCTCTCCACTGAGGACCTGGGCGTTCCCGACCTGTGTCTCCAGAATTGCAGTGGATGCCACCTCCTCGCAGGTTCTGCAGTCTCACTGTTTTACTAGCATCAGGGGTGGAGGAGAGATTGTCGAGCAGGTGCCTCCTCAGGGAAGTACTTCCAGCCTCCCCTTAAAGCCACAGCGCTGAGGGTGGTCAGGCAACCCTCAGGTGTGGCCCTCCTTAGAGTAGCAGAGCTTCTGGAATCCTGTGCCCATTCCAAGCCAGTGTGCAAGGGGGCGGCAAACAGCGTGTACAGGCCTAGTGCTTCCAGCTCTCTGCATGAGCAGGCAGAGCTACCCCAGGGGAGTGAGGGGAAATTCTCCAGGCAGGAAAAGCCCACCAAAGCTGGTGGAGGGCACATGGATTCTGGTGGGCCACCCTGGAGCCAGCTGCAATGTGTTGCAGATGCATCCCAGTTTCCTAGAGGTATTGATTTCCTGGGCTGTGCAGCAACATAGAGTTGTCCCTCAGTATTTGTGGAGGATGCCCAAATCCTGGGGTGCTCGAGTCCTTTATCTACAATGGCAGTGTATTTACCATACACTGAGCCCATGCACATGCTCCTATCACCTTCCAAGGATCCCTAGACAACTCCTGCACCAGTACATGCACTGTAAGCAGTTGTTGCACTGCATTGTTTAGGGAAGACTAGCAAGATAAATGTCCTCAAAAATCTTTTTTGGTAACTTTGAAGATTAATCGTAGGGCCTTTGCCCTGAGCAACACCACCAGCTCCACTTCCTCCCCCTTTTTCAAAGTTTGAGTCAAAGGTTGCTATATTACTCAGGCTGGTCTTGAACTTGGGGCCCTCTTGCCTCAGTCTTCCAAGAGTACAGGGAGTATAGGTGTGTGTCACTACAAGAAGCTCAAACATGCTGGATTCCAGTTTGGTTATGTTATGGTTTGTGTCTAGGTGCCCCCCACAAGCCTCATGCAGTCTGGAATATGTGATTGATTATTGTGGATGTGAGTGCTGCGCCTGCCCTGGGGCAGGTGATTTGAATTTCAAAGTTGGGAAGGAAGAGAAGTTAGCTGCTTGAGCTGCTGCTAGTTCTCCCTGCTCTCTTGCTCTGAGCTGCCACCATGGGAGGTTGCCCTCTGTCATGTGCCTCTCTGCCTTGGAGCCAGCTGAATATGGACTGAAACCTCCACTAACTGTGAGCTAGATAAACCTTTCTTTCCCTCATGTTGAGTGTTGAGTATTTGTCCCAGCCACAAAAGAAGAGTAACTAAGACAGATTGACTCTGTAGATGTGGTCCCTGAGGACATGAAGGCCCAACTGCATGAAGATTGGGTGGTTTATGTGACAGAAGGTTACTGTGTAAGGGCCCAAGAGTCTGCAAGTACAAGGTGCAGGTGATCGCGCGCAGGCTTGATTCCTTTGAGCGCTGGAAGAAGCACTGCTCTCTGCTTCTCTTCTGGTTGCTGGGCCTGGGTGTTCTTGGCTTGTGGGTGGCATTCTCCACTCCTGTCCCCGCCTGTCTCTGTGCCTACAGTACTTCCCTGTACAGGGCCATCCTCACACCTCAGCATGTTTTGGTTGTTGGCACACACCTCATTTTTGAATCATATCAGTTGATCAGCACTGGGGGATTAGGACTCAGCTTCTGATGAGGTGACACAGTGCAGTGCATGACAGATGCTAAGATGTGAGGCTAGGGTGTCTTGAAACCCATGAAGTGCCGCCTAGCCTGGGCTCCCAGGAGCCGAGTAGCTCCAAACTTCTATTTTTACCTCTTGCACTGTGGAAGGTACAGACGGTTATGTGCACTGAATATTGCCATGCAGACTCCAACCTGGTGACTGTATGTCAACTTCAAATAGCTGCAAATTACAAGTGGAAGATGTGGTCCTGAGGCTCCAAGCTCCCTCAGCTGAGTTTACACTTCTGGTGCTGCTGGAATCGCATTTGTTCAGGGTAGATGGGGCCTAGACAGTGGCCATGAGCTTCAGGGAGCTTGGAGGATGCTGCTCTCCACTGAGTGCACCTTGATGGATCCTCTGGGAGGCTGGTCTGTCTTGTGTCACACCTCTTGCTATGTCCATATCTGTAGGCACTGTACGATCCCAGCATGCCTTGCAAGGTCAACTTTATTTTTATTATTATGTTTTGAGGTACCAGAGATTGAACTCGGGACCTTTCCCTTGCCAGGCAGGCACTTATACAGATGAGCTATATCCCTGGTCCCCTGCAAAGCCAATTTTAAAGGCTAATCACAAGCTGGGCATGCAAGGTCATGCCACTGTGTAATCCCAGCACACTGGAGGCTGAGGGAGGAGGAGCACAGAGAGTTGGAGGCCAACCTAGGCTACATAGTAAGTTTGGGGCCAGCCTGAACTGCATAGTGAGACCCTGTCTCAACCTCTTCCTCACCCCCACAAGAAAAACGTTTAAGTCCCAAATAAAGATGATGCTTTTCACAACAGAATAAGTGAGGCCCTGGGCCTCTAAGTCTTCCACTCCTGGGAAGTCTATGGACGTAGAGCCTGGCAGTCCCTCCCTCTTCCCTGAGAGGGGCTGAGTGGCTTGGGGTCTGTGGAGGCCTGTGTGTGGTTCTGTGTCCTGGATCTGGATCCCTACCTACCTGACCCAGCCCTGGCCCCTGTGCTCTGTCAAATCTTACTGAAATGTGCCCCAAGCATGAACTTCCTGAGGTGATAGCAGGAGGGCTGCACAAGAGATGATGTTTTTATCTAAATGAATGACCAGTGATGGACATTGGAGGCACCATCTGAAGTTGCTGAGATGAAGGACTTCCTAAATATTTTCTTTCACTTATTCATTCGCAAGCATTTCCCGAGGGCCTGCTCTGCGCCAGGTGCTCTGCCTTGAGCTGAAGATGCACGTGTGGGGTGCTGTCAGGCAGGTTTGCTCTCCTCTGTGAAGGGGAGGGCCATTAATCATGTGGGCAAATGAAGGACTGAAGAGCCATAAAAGCTGCAAAGGATCAAGCAGGTTGCAGTGAGCAAGGGGCAGCCTCTGGAGGCAGTTAGGGCTCTGTTGGGCAGGCCCTGATGAAAGGACCTACAGGACACACAGACAAAGGCCCTGGCAGGAGAAGACAAATAGCTTAATGGTGAAAATGTCAGGGTAGGCTGACCTCTTTGCCTGAAAATGTCAGGGTAGGCTGACCTCTTTGCCTGGAGACTGGGTGTGGTGGGGAAGTTGCCAGGCCCCTCAGTTCATCCCAAGAAGGCCAGGCTTTCTGGAAGGTGTGGCTTTAATAGGCGCTCCCTGAGAATGCACCAAAGAGACCACAGTAGAGAGAGTGACAGCAACCCAGCTGGCCAGGAACAATCTCCCACACTCGTTTTTGTGGAAATGAGACACAGGCTTCCTAGGCTCACTACACTCCTGTGTAAGGAGCTCCAGGAATGTTTCCAAGACAGGCGGCAAGATCCAGGGGGATGAAATGAACCCAGCGTAGCCATTGGGGGAGGACAGTGGTTGGAGATGGAACTGGGGTGCCAGGCAGTCCAGGATGGGCTTAGTGCCTGTGTACTCCTCCAGGAAGACACCACTGACCCTCTCCAATGAGAATCCACCTGCTCGTCACCAAGTCTCAGTGCTGGTGTCAGAGTTGTCCTCTCTTTCAGCACAGCAGGCCCAGGGTCGCATCTGTAGAGTAGGGCAAGATTGTCCTGTGGAAGAGGAAGCTGGAACGAGATCTTTCTCTAGTATTGGCTGTTCTGTCTCTTGGGCCTAAGGTCTGGAGACCAGCAGGTTAGAGGGACTGGGCCTGAGCATGGCTGGCACTATTCATAAGTGCAGCTGTTCTGCCTAGGAGGAGCCAGAGGGGGCCGGACAGGCTGATGGGGCCCTGGCTGTCCTGGCTGCAGCCCTGCAACTGCCTAGATCCCTACCTCCCATCCCATGGAAATATAGCAGAGGGTTTCCCTTGTTTTAAGCCGTTCTCCCTCATGTTAGCTTTTCATATATTTCTAAGATGTATTCCATGTAAAGAAATACATACCTTAGAGGACAGTATGGAGGAGGCACTAAGGATATCTTGGCTTAGGTCAGATCACTGTGTGGACAGTAGGATGTTTCACGGCTTCCTTATCTCTACTCGTAGGTGCCATAGCATTACCTTCAAGTTGTGACAGGCTCATCACAAAATGGCAGCCTGGCAAAAGCAGCTGAGGTACTGGGCCAGGCCCTAAGCTCTGACAAGAACTGCAAATGTGTCCAGTTTTGTTTAAGCCCAGCATGGCAGGACAGAAGAAGAGGAGAAATTAACTCTGAGCCTATGCGAGGTCTTCCCACATTGGGAAGACAACCATGCAGCTGTCCCTGGCATCTCTATGTGTGGCTCACCAGGACCAGCTGGCTAGCCCAGGCCAGGATGAAGGTCATGGAAAAGCCCAGCACTACCCTTTGAGAAGCTCTCTTACAGTAGCCCCACACCATGGGCCCCATAGTGACTCTGGCCTCAGAATACTGATGGCTCCCCAGCCCATCCTGCCTCTGGAAGGCAAACTCCTGAACTGCTTCATCCATGATATTCCAGTTCTTGAAATTTTTCTTGGCTGTGCTTCCAGGACTCTAGGAGCTGCTCACACTAGGTTCTGGAACTGAAATAGGATCTGTGATGGTGAATTCTGCCTCACCCTTTCTGGACCCTCTCAGCTTCCATTTGATATGGCCAATGTCTATCATGTTGGCCCAGGGCCAGCTGTGCACGGCTATAACTCCTCCATCTCTACTCCATACCACCCCTATGGTAGGTGCTGTCTAAATCTGTACCTCATCTCCAAGACCTCTGCTCCATTCTCAACACCAGAGTCTCAGGAGGAAAGAAAGGTGTGCTATGGTAATTTCCACCCCCATCTACCAACACGCAGGTAATAACTTTTCTCATGAAAGAGAGAAGTTGCTTTTCCCACAAAAGCTGGCACCCACAGCATGAGTCTTGCCTCTGAAGCTTTACTGAAGGGAAGGCCTGAGCATCCTGCTCATCCCTGGGCCCTATAGCCTGTCCTGTGTGGCTCCTGAGGCTGGGATCTGCTGTGGGCCAGAGGTTTCTACTGTTTATAATTATTCATTTATTGCTGTAAAGCTTGGACTGTGCAGAATTTGCATCCTGAAATCATCCAAGAAATCAATGATATTTACTTTTTAGGAAGGTACTTGGCATCTATGGTTGTCAAAGGCATTTTCATGCTATGTGTCTTTGTGTCATCCAAAATAAAGCATTGCTTGGAAAAGCCTGTTAGAATATGATCTTGTTGGTCAATTTTTACCCACTGACTTAAATCCAGAGGTTTGAAAGGAAAAAGAAGGCCAACTTGAATGTAGAATGGTACTTTCTAAAAGTCAAGGCAGATTGGGTAAAGGGAGGCTGGTATTGAAAAACACTGATGATATATACAATTATTCATGTTAATGAAAATAATTCTGAAGGCAAGAGAATCAAGAACTCCCACCGCATGGTCTAGACTGCATTTCTTTTTTTGACACAGTAGATCCAGGAATTTCCAAGGCCAACTTCCCCACCCAATTAGAGGAAGCTGTTATACCATGGAGGCTGTGGAGATTTATCTGAGGTCCCACCCTGGCCAGCTTGTGAACTGATACCAGAATGCAGGATCCTTGGCTCCCACCTGAGGTCAGTGTCAGCTGTACAAGGGTGAAGGGGGAGGACAGGGAGAAGAGTTCCATTGAGTGACTGGAGGTAGGGGAAGGTTAGGCTCACCAAGGCTCCTGCCAGTCAGGAGGGCTCTTTGCCATTCCCAGAGGTCCCTTTGCCATTCCCAGAGCATGATGTCTGTCAGTGTGGTACACAGGGAATGAAGTTCAATGCATTCCTTCTCTTGGGGAGTTTAATGGAGCAGCATTCTCCTTAGCCTATACACATGCTGTCCTATAGAGGGAAGTCATATGCTATTTTTTAAAAAAATAATGTTAATAGTGGAGCTGGCTACAGTGGTGAATGCCTGAATTCCCAGCTACTTGGAGGGTGGAGTAGGAAGACCACATGTTTAAGACTGGGCTAGGCAGTTTGGTGAGACATTATCTTAAAAAAAGTCAGGTTGTAGCTCAGAGGTATGGTGTTTCAGTCCCTACTCTCTAAAAAACAGTTATGGCAAGGGCTGAGGAGTCAACTTGTTTCTGGCTTCACTTTACAGCTCTTTGCAGGAAACCTGGCCTGGTCTCATGGCCCCTCAGCGCTGAGCAGTATCGGCAGCAAACCTGCAATTCGCATATATTGTTACTGGGTGGCAGCAGGTGGCATAGCCACCTGATACACACATGCAGCCACAGAGATGCCTCCTCAGATCTCCTTAGGTTTTTGGATTAGAGATTTCCTATGATCACTACTGCCAGAAAAAAAGACCAGAGATTCTGAGAGTCCCCTAGTGGCTCATATGTTAAAGGCCTGGCTTCAGCTTGGCAAAAACAAAAGGTTTTGGTACAAAATCCAAAAGGATAAACAGTGGCAAGTTTTGTCATCACCTTGGTGTGGCTGTGCATCTCCTTCCTGTGTGTGCTTAGCATCTTCTTAATTTCTTACAGTCCTTTCCCAGAGAGGCTTGTGACTGCATAAGAACATGAGTGTGAGTTCACCACTACACACACACACACACACACACACACACACACACACACACCTGCTCTTTGTTCTTTCCCTCTAGCGATTCATCTTGGAGCACCAAGCACCATCTCCCTGACCCCTCCCTGCATTCCTCCTTGTGTTAATAAGATATTATGTCAGCATTTGGATGTGCCTTTGGGTGCTTAGCCAGCTCCTGTTTGTGGGCATCAAGGCTGTCTGTGGTCACAATGAATAATTCTGCTCGTGACTATACAGGTACCATAAATGTAGTGAAATTCCTTAGCAATAGAATTTTTAGCTCAAAGGCATTTGGGTAAAATGTGCCACACCTACGACTCTGTGTTAAAGATTTGTTCCTTGCTTGATATTTCTGGGCAATGGTGGAGCCTCAAGAGGTGGACTGCAATGACCCACACCACCAAAGGGGACTATTGGGTCCTGCTCTCTTCCTCCCTTTTGCTTCCCACCCACCACGAAGTGAGCAGTTTCCTTGGCCTTGTTCAGTATGATATGCTGTCTTGCCAAAGCCTCCAAACAATGGGATGGTATTAGCCATTGCTGGGACAAACTACACAACAAATACACTGAAAGGAGGAAAAGTTCTGCTTATGGTTTCCAGTCTGTGGCTGGCTAATTCTAAGGCAGGGATATCATGATGGCAGTGTGTGGGGGGAACAAAGATACTATCTCTTGGCAGCCAGGGTGCAGAGCATGGCAGCACTGCCAGAGAAGAAGAGATGAGTGTCCAGGTATTGACCTCAGATCTGGCTCACTCAGACACACCCAGGAGCACCTTTTATTAGTCCCCTGGGTGGCCATCAAGCCAACCTGGTTGACAATCCACCTTCACCACTACAGGAGCCATCTAATGATGGAGCGGGACCTGCAAAACTGTGGGCCAAAATAAATCCTTTCTCTTAATAAATTGGGTATCTCAGCCATTTGTGACAGTGACAAAAAGCTGAACAACACAGGACTGGTGCATTTGTCATTTTGATAGAAGTGATCCAATTGTCTTCCACAGAAATTGTATGGTCTGCCCTCCCACAGGCCTCATGGGAGCCTTCCAGCTTCCTTGCTTTTTCTGGGATGTACTGTACTACTGAAATCCCAGGTCTCTGTTAGAAAATCTCCATGCATTTTAATTTTAACCAGCTGTTCTTGGCGTGTGTGGTGCTGGGGCAGAACCTGTAACCTTTGCATGCTATAGCCATGAAGCTCTTGACCCAGCCCTGTGTCACTTATTGTGAACAAAGGAGAGCATCTTTTCAGATGTTTCCAAGTCATTTCTATTTCCTTGTCTGGTAACTTTCTTTGTTTTTCAGTTGATTTTTTTTTTCCACGTATTTCTTTTCTATCTCACATTTTTTTTGAGACAGAGCCTTGTTGCATAGTTTGGGCTGCCCTTGTGTTCATTTTTGCAGCCCCCAGGCTGATCTTGAACTCATAGTGCTCCTCCTGTTTCAACCTCTGGGATTACTTTACAGGTGAGTGCCACCACACCCAGTTCTGGAGCCAATGCATCTGAGGATTTTTGTGTATTTCTTTCTTGTGTATATCTCAGTACTACCTATGCATTGGGGAAATTAACTATGATATGCATTGCAAAAATTTTTTCCTAGTTTGTGCTGTGTGTATAGAGATGACTTCCAAGGGATTGTGTTGGGAAGTAAAATTTAGCCACCTCGTACATTACTGCTTTTCCTTTTTGAAGAATCCTGAGAAAGACCTTCTCTACTCCCAGATTCTTTAAAACTTTTCTGCCAGCCAGGGCTGGTGGTGCAGGGCTGACAGTCAGGCCTGGGCAACTGGAGACTTTGTCTCAAAAGGAAAAAAGGGGTAGAGGTGTAGTTCAGTATAGAGACCCTGAGTTTATTTCTAGTACCTCCACTACCTCTGTTTCCAGGCTGTCTCAAACCCAGGGATCCTGAGGAAGGCTGAGGAGACCTGCATGTTGGATCCCTTGGACACCTGACACTGCAGCTCCTGATTTGGACTTGCCCATAGGAAAAGCTTAAGAGCAGTGGTGGAAGGGAATGGCCTCAGGGGTTGGCAGATAGATGGGCTAGACCAAAGGCAGGCACGTGGGCCCAAACTTCAAGTCTCCAGCTGCTGAGCCCTTTTTTTTTCCAGTTGTAACTCTCCAGTCACTGGAGCTTGTAGACAAGCCTGGGCCAGAGAAGGCTGGGGTCAGCTAAGCTTTATGTTGGTTGGGTCAACAAAATGTTCAAGTAGGTAGATAATAGTGAACATAGGCTCTGCCTGGGGTGAGGGAGGGGATGGGTGCTGGCTTAGTCCGGCCTGCTCTGGGTCTTTGTCGGGCACTTGGGCCGCAAAGCTGCTCCACTGGAATCATCCTGGGGACAAGAGATGGAGGCTGGGAGAGAACAGGGAGCTGGCCAGGGCCACAGGCATCCACAGCAGTCCCTGTTGTGCCCCCAACAGGACCCAGCTTTCCCAGAGCTCTTCTCAGGGTCTCTGCAGTGGGCTTGAGCAGCCGCAGAAGAGAAGTCTTACCACCCCACCCAGGCCCACTCTTCTTTCTGTAGTACCCTCTTCAAAACTTAGTCCCAGGGCTTCATCCTAACCAGCCAAAGTAAAAAAGGGGGCAAAGAGAGGATTTGGGAGCAATACCAGACAAGGACTTCCTTGGGATTCAAGGGACAGGTGGAGAGGAGGGTCAAAGGCCACCCCAGCCTCTATCTGACCTTCAAGGATTTTAGGGGGATTGATGATTCACAGCGCGGGGCGATGCCTGACTCTTCCGGATGGGCCTGGGGTTGGGGTCCCGGTGTTGGAGGTCAGGGGTCCTCTGCCTACGTGGAAAGAGGCCCTTTGCTAGGCCTTGGGGTATGGGGCTAAGACAGCATGCGGGGCAGAAACTGGCTAGGTTCCTGGGGACCTGAACCAAAGAGCTGTCACTGCTCTCGCTAGGGGAACGTGCGTTTTCGAGGAGCGAGGGTCTTCCTCGCCACAGGGTCTCGTGGAGGCCCTGCTCCCCATGCTGCCGGCCCAGGACGCCTCACACAAGAGGCCTCTGCCGGGCGCAGGGCGCGGTCGCCAAGCCCGAGTGCGGCGCTCTGGCTCTCCAGAGGCCGCCAGGGGGCAGCGCGGTGCGCGGGGCAGGGCGCGGGCGCAGCTGAGCGTCCTCTTCACCTGTTTCGCGGCTCCGAGCCTGCGGGTCTGGCGCGGCCGAGCCCGTGCGGTCCGAAGGGCGCCACCCCGGCTTTCCAAGCCTGGGCTCCAGCCTGCCCCGGGCCGGCAACGCAGGATCCGGGCCCAGGTGCGCCGCGCCCACCGACCCTCGCCAAGGGGCCGGGACCAGCGCCCGTCGCGCAGCATCTTTGTCCTTGCCGCCTTCCCGCTGCACGCGCTCTCCGGCGCGACTCGGGCCCGCCTTGCCGGGCGGGGCGGCCCGGGGGGCGGCGCGGGGGGCGGCCCGGAGCGGGGCGGCGCGGGTGCCCGGCGGAGGCGCCGCTGCGTGCTGCACGCCGCGTCCGGGGCGCGCCCGCCGTATCCAGCTTCCCGGGCTCATTAGCAGTCGCCGTGTGCGGCTCCGCGCGGCTCACAAAGAGCTGCGGCGGCGCCCAGCGTTCGGCCTCCCGACCGAGCCGCGCAGTCCGTGCCGGAGCCAGGTGAGCGGGGCCAGCTGCCGAGCCCCGGCGACCACAGACTGAGGGCTCCGGGGGTGGCGCGGGGTCGGAGCGCGGCGTGGGGAAGGCGGGCGCTGCGGCCCGCGGGCTGCCTGGCGAACTGGAGGGGCTTCCTGGCGGCCGTGGCAGGGACGAACGGCCGGGCCGTCTCCGTGGAGACCCTGGAGTAGGGGTGCGGACTGGCTGCCCATGCACCCGGCTGCACTATCCCAGCCCCCACCCCCACGGCCGGGCGGCGGCGCGGCGGGGACCCAAGCTGCTCGCTCGTCTAGGGTTGTGGAGCCGCGGCGAAAGGCGACCCGGCCGGGCTGAGGCGCTGGGCGGCCGAGGCTGCGGACACAGGTCCGCCGGGTGGTCGGGCCACCAGTGTGTTCCGCGGCCCCGCTGGGCGCTGGTACCAAGTCCCCGTGCGGGGCGGCAACTCCTGAGTTTGGGGTCGCTCCTAGGTTCTCTGCTTCTTGGGCACCAAGCTCCATTCCTCGCCCCCTCCCCTTTCCCTTTATAACGAGGCTCTGGGGGAAAACGCAATTTAAAATTCCACCCCCGGTTTCCCTGGGGTCGCTGGCTAGGGCCTGGGGGCACGGCGAGGCGGCCTGAACCCTCCTTGAGGCAGGCATAGTCCGGCAAGGCAGGACGTTTGGCCTCAGTGGATGACGACGGCAAGCCCTGGTCCTCTGTCCTCCAACAGAGCTCCACGCCGGTCAGTGGGCGGCCAGCCTCTGTGCCGAGGCTGGGACGAACTTCCCTGGGGCTGGAGCACAAGGAGGGACGCAGGGGGTTCCCGGAGGGCCATGCTGTGGAGCCTTCCATGGAGACTGGCAGTTTTAACTTGGCATTTACTTGCAGAAGTAAATCCCATTTCTTCCCTAGGACAGACTTAAACCTGTGGTCAAACCTAGTTAGCTCACAAATCAGCATTGGGAAGGTGAAGCTCCCTAAACCTGAGGTTTTGCATTTCATCTCTGGTTTAGCTGTCTCTTGCCTCTTGGACCTCCTGTTCCCTTTCTTGAGCATTCCACACACTTTTAAAAAGACAGTGATTTCACAAATTGAGATGGGAAAACTTGGAGGGTCCAAGGGGCAGCTTTTCCCTAGTACATCTCTGTAGATGTCAAGAGCCCATGAGTGACCTTCCTCTGGGGCAGGTCGTTCCATTGAGGCCAGGCAGGGACTTGTGTGAGCACCAGCCACCAAGTGGGGAGAGCCCCCGGCTGTTGGGATGTCTTGCCTGCACCCTTACCGCTGGGTGGGTGGCCATAGGAGCTGCCTCTATCCAAAGCCCAGGCTGGAGGGGGTCCTCAAGTTTAGGTCTTATGGACATGCAGGAGTGATGTGGACTTGGAAGTCTCTGGGACTTGCAGTGGTGTCCAAGGCGATAGTGGATGAGTTGGAACTGGGCTGCTGCCAGCTCTCTCTCTGCTCAGACTGTCGCCAGTGGTGGGCATCATCTGCTCTGGTGAGGAGGCCCTTCCTGTGGCCTCCAGAGCTGGGGTGCATTTGAGTGATGGCCCTAGTGAGGGGCCACGCATGGGGTCCTCTGTCTTGGTGTTGGGGGTGTGGCTTGCCTTTGTATTTCTGGGAGCTGGACGTCTGGGCTGGAGGTAGGGCAGGCAGAATCAAATGTGTGGGCGAAAGGTGGGTGGGCACTGCAAGGAGCCTCAACTTCTCTCCCACCTTGCTTTCTGGGGTTCCTCACGCCCGAGTTGTGGCATGTTCGCTTGTTTGCATAATCATCCCTTTAGGCTTTCTAACCCCCTTCTTTTTAAAGTAAAATATTAGTTTCACAGAAATAATTGGTGGGGACAGATTGTGAAATGGAGGTGCATAAATATGCAATTTGCCAACTGAGCTAAGACTGGCTAGATAAAAATAAGAGATAAAAGGCACCGGTCGCACCCCTGGAAGCTGAGAGGGAGTGCTAAAAACACCTTGACTTTTCCTAGACAAAACTGAGGAGCAAGAGGAAAAACATTTTTGGCATTGAGGTTTGCATCAGGCTGGGCTTTGTATACATTGGGTGGTGGTCACTGGGGGAACACAGTGGTGGCAGGGCCTGCACACAGTCGCCTCTGTCCTAGCCTTGGCTTCTCCCTGCCGTCCCTCCTTTGCTCCTGCCCTGAACACCTGCCTGGAGACTCAACAGGTGCAGGCTCTTGTGATGCTGTGGCTGCAAGTCTTGGAGAAATCTTGGATGTCTGGGGGAAGTCCATAAGGGTTGGCAGGGATGCCCTGAACTTATCCCTGGCCAGCTTTGAGGGTGTGCCTGAGCAGGTGGCAGATACCTGCATGCTGGGCACTGCAGTCTGGTCCCTGGAGAAGTGGAAAGCTTTCAGGGCATGGCTGGCAGTGCTGGCTACAGCCTTTAAGACTGGTGCTCCCACTCACTGCTCTGATTGCTCTCCTAGTGGCCAGAGGATATGGGGCAGGGGTCTGTAGCATGGAGGGGTGAAAGCCCCTGACACAAAGGTGGGCATCTCCCAGGTCAGGCTAGCAATAACTTGTTGGCGGGAGGCAGTGTGGACATGTGGTGGGGGTTCATGTGTCCCTTGGATGGTGGCCAGACCAGAAGTCTATGGGGAGGATTCTCTGGCTGTCCCCTTCCTTGAGTTCCCGCCCATCACCTGGGCTGGGGCCAGCTGGAACCTCTGGACAGCTTGCTGGCACAGGCTGAGTCAGCTGTTGTGGGCACTGTCTCCTCTCCTGCAGTCAGTCCTCCCCTCCGTCTCTGTCCAGACGTTCAAGGGAGTCCTGGAGGACAGCCTCCTCAAGGTCATGCTGTCCTGTTCTCTCTATAGAACCCTACCTGTCAGCAGCATGGCACTGCCATGTGACTCCTGTCTGCTGTGCCAGCTGTGGGGTTTCCAAGGGTTGGGATACAGGGCAGGTGGGGCCCTTGCTAGCCTTTCTGCTGTTCTCAGGCCCTCGTGGCTCCCCAGCACCCACCATAGCACCCACATTGCTCAGCCTGACTCAGATTCCCACCCTCTTGTGCAAGGCTTGTCCCAACAGGCTGAGGAGTACATGCCCCCTGCCCAGGTTTGTCCCCCATCTGTCCTCACCTGCCATCTCAGTTTGATGATCCCAGCTGAGCATGGACTCTGTTCCTCTTCTCCCTGATCTTCATGTTGGCCTGGCTGGCTTCTGTCTCAGAACTTTGTTCCTGTTCCCAGCTCAAGCCCCCCCAGATGTCCACCTGGACCTCTCCCTCCCTTGTTTCAGCTCAATTTATCTACCAGGTCCCTGATCACTCTCCATAAATTATCACTGCTGGTTACTTTCTTATTAACCCTACTTTGTGCTGCTCCTTTGTACTTGGTGTGCAGTGTGTTAATCATATACAGTACTTGCTTGTTTATTGTTTGTCTCCCACCGCTCAGTGTGAAGACTTCGTTTACCTCTCTGTTCGTGGAGCTAGAATAGTGCCTGGCACTCGGTGGATCCTCAGTGCTTTTGTTGGGTGGGCGGGCGAATGAATGAATGAAACACAGGAGCATCCTTCTCCCTTTCAGCACCTGCCTGGTCTCCCGCTCCTTCTCTCTCCAAGACCCAGAGCTGGCACAGAGCGGCATCACATTTGGATCCTCCCCAGAACCAAGTGCGGAGCCTCATGCTTGTGGGTGGGCAGGCCCAAGTGGCAGAACTGGACAGTGAGAGCCAGTTTGGGGGAGGGCAGAGAGCAGCACAGCTAGAAAGCTGGTCCAGTGCAGAGTGGACAGTCTGTTTCTGGGCTACAGTTCCTCCTCGGTTGTTTGGATTATCTGCTGCCAGAGCCTGCCTGCCTGCTTTCTCCCTCTGGTTGCTTCTGACACCAGTACCTTGTGAAGGAGGCACTCTCCCACCTCAGTTCCCTGCCTCCTTTGCTGCATGTTTCTAAACTCATGTTCCATACCAGACCCTGTGGCTCAGGCTCTCAGCCACTCTGTCTGGCCTTGTTGGCTCCCACTTTCCTCCCCAGAAGCCTGATCATGCCTGATTTTCTGCTGCTGAGTTCTGGCCTGGCTGGATGAGGCACTCAGGTTTAGGAGGAAGTCAAAGTGGGTGTCCAGATATGGTGGGCTTTGGAACACCAAGAGCTCAGTTCTGACCTGGCTGTGCTGCTAATCCTTGGGGCCTTGGGAGGCTTTTGCAGGATCTGTAGTGTATGCATTGTGCTTTTCACTTGAAGTTGTGAGGCACGAGTGAAATGCAGCATTGAACTGATGCAAGATATCGTTATGCTAGCAAGGGCTTTGTGGGCTACTGTGTGGCCTTGGGCCTGTTGTGGCTTCTCTTTCGCTGGGAGCTCTGAGGGTCAGGTTTGTGGATTACAACCATAATTCAGTAACGGGTGTAGGTGCCTCCTAAACTCAAAGGTGGTATTCCAGTGTAAGGTCCTCCATTGTGTAGTTGAAAGAATCAAAGCTAAGAAAGGAAAAGTATGCAGCTGAGATTTTTTTTTTTTTTTTTATTCACTGATGGCAGAACTATTTTGATCCCATGGAAACTGAGTTGCTCCAGCATGCAGAGATGGTTTTCGGTAGAGAAATCACTTGAATTAAACACCTCCTGTTGGATGGTTTTGTGTGTTGAGTTCTGTTTTTCTGCGTTTGCTATCTTGAACAACTTTTCACCCAACCCAAGAGGGCTGGTTTTGTGCTAACTTCTCAGTATGTGGGCTGGGGACTAAGCACCCATGGGTGCCCTGGACATGGTGCTGTCACATGCCTGGGCTGATCTGTGGGCCTGAGTTTGAAAGAATGGAAGGTATGCTCTCGACCTGCACCCTGCGCCCTGTGCCCTGCAAGACCCATTTTAGATTTTTTTTGTTGTTGTTGTTTGTTTGTTTTTTTTTTGGGGGGGGGGCTGGGGTTCAAACTCATGATCTTGCACTTGCCAGGCAGGCACTTGTGTCACAGAGCTATCTCCCATGTTTGTTTTTAAGCAAGATACCTGTAACTAGGACTTATTATCCTTACACAACCTGTGCAAGGGTTAATTTTCACAGTGCCAAGAGAATCTGATGTCTACTGATTGGAAGAGTTGAAGTGCTGCAGGTAAACAGGACCCTTCACATGGGTGGAGAGAAGGCCTGGGGGTGCTGCCCAGGAACACAGGTGCCACTATGGGTGGGTCCCTAGGCATTTTCTTTTTTGCCCTTGAAAGAAACATGAAATGTTTCATTTCCTGTTCCTGGAATCAACTGTACTGAGAGATGCTTGATTTTGAACCACTCAGCCACTTACTCTGAACAAACTTGAATGAGTAAGCAGTGGGTAGGAGAAAACTATTGGCATTTAGAATTTTCAGTTGGCATGCGTGCATGTGTGCATGCATGCATGTGTTATTATTTTTCCATTTAGCTGGTTTTGCATCTCTGAAATTGATTCCCCAGCAAGGCAGCTCTAAATAGGACTTTCTCTGAATTCCCACATACATTGTTAATTGTAAAAAATGTGTATAGTTCTTGGTTTCCCCTAGTTGGTCTGCTTCTCAGTTTTCTTGGAAAAACCCATTGTTTGAAAATCAAGAGAAGCATTAATTGAATGAATGCATGCATTTAGAACTGATGGAATTCTCAGGTCTCTCTGACAGTAAGAGTGCTTTGTTCCAACAAAACATAGTTTATGTTGCTCCGTCTTTGGTATGAGAAGTGAGCCATGTGCTCCAACATCTGTCTATATCATCCTGAGCTGGTGACAGCTGTCGTGGATGGGATTGAGCAGAGCAAGGGCACCTGTTAGGAACTGGGAACCCCAGACGGGTGGTGTGGGCCTCCACCACTGGCCAGCCAAAGAGTGCTGCTGCCTAGAGTTTAGCTTGACCCATCCTGAGCCAAGGCTGTGCCTCTTTCCTCGCTGGGTCACTGTGGGGGTGGAATGAGAGCCTGTGGACCCAGATGTTTCCCTAAAGCCAGAGCGCTTGGTTAGTGCAGTCACCTGTGAGGGTGTGTGTGTGTGTGTGTGTGTGTGTGTGTGTGTGTGTGTATGTGAGGGTGTGTGTGAGCCTGCATTTTTTGCATTGTGTCTTCTCTTCAACCTGCCCGCTGCATTCTCAGACACCTGGCATCACCTTGGGCCCTCTGGCCAGTCTCACTTCTGGTTGGTCCCAGTGAAAGCTGTCAGCTGATTGAGGCATGGACTGATCCTGGACTGGTCCCAACCCCCATTGCCTGCTGGGTCCTGAGCCCCTAAGGCAGGACTGATTTGGTTATGTTGGTAGCTGTTTCTTCAGGAAATGGGCTAAGTCGGGTTTCCTAGCCCACAGCCCCTGTGGGATGCATCTCACACCTGCGCATGTGCTGTGAAGGTTCTGCCCAGGGGCTTCCTGTGCCCCTCCAGTGCCAGGGACCCGGCAGCTGCAGAGAAGTGTGCCACAGTGTTGCACAATGAAAGCCTGGTCTGCCTGTGGTTCCCAGGGACCCGCCTTTGTGCTATTTTGGGTTGGAAACTCTTTTTCTTGAAATTCCCCTGGGCTTTAACAGATTTTAGCTTCCAAATTAATTGCATTTTATTAAATAATGACTTTCTTTTTGATCACACAAGGGTCTGTGCTTAATCAGCAGAGATGACTGGTGCCGTAGCACTTGATTTGCTGCACCCTGAGGGAGCATTGCCTCTGACGTGCGTTGCACTGGGGGCCCTGGACCGCTTCCATCTTGCCCCTGGCCTTGGGAACCCCTGCCTTCATTCTGTGTGTCAGTCTCATGTCCAACACGTAGGATGGTCTGGCTAGTAATGGAGACAAAGGAGACTTTACCCCTGCCAGTCACCTCTCAAAAGCTTCTTGGGGACTCCGAGATACTAAAACTGGGACACGAGCCCGCTACTTCTGATACCTTTGAGTCCCTTTGCTGGGAGTCCCACCCATACATCCGTCTGTTTTATTCATCCGTCTGTCCATCCACCTGCTCAAAGGTGTTCTTCAGCAAGCTGGTTCATCCTCCTGAATGGACTCAGGAGGAGGGAGTGGAGTGGGGCTTCCAGAGAGCGTGAGATGGTGTCAGAGCTCCCCCTGGTTGCTCTGCCTCCTGAAGGAGTTCTTTTCAGGAGGGCTGAGAGCAGCAGGATGTACGGGGCCCTGCTGTGGACTTCGTCCTGGAAAGTGAACGCATGTGCCCCTTCAGAGCAGAAAGGCTGGCCTTGCCCAGGGCTGCTTGGGTACAAGGAGGGCCCAGGTTTTGATCTCAGGACTGTGTGGTTTGTGAAGAGCTAGAGATGGTGCATGGAGGGGAGGGGGAAGGTGATTGTGAGAGCCCTGTGTGTGCTGGGGCAATCAGGTGGGTGGGACACCCGTTGTACAAAGATCCCCACTGAGCTCTACAACAGCGCTTTCATAGCCTGACTCCCTGGCCTGCCATGTGTTGAGGGCTGCATTGAGAGGGGACTGAGGGCATGGAGAGGGCCTTGGTGAGGAGCAGGGGGACAGGGTGCAGTGAGAGGCCTGGGTATGGGGAAGACGTCGTGAGTGGGCTGTAGGAACCTCTTGCTCCCTGCTGTGTTCAGGAGGAGGCTGTGGCTGCCAGGCCCAGCCTCGCCAGCATGGATATTTCATTTTACAGTTTACAGATTTACAGGCTTCTTAGATTAAATTGCTCCTGTTCTCTACAAGCACGACAAAATCCACGACAAACCGTACATCACATTATTAATTTGGTCATGCAGCTAACCTGTGCTGCTCTACTGCTGCTGACTTACCCCAGGCACACAGGGAAGCCTGGTGCCAGGGTCTGTGGAGAGGAGGTGGCATGCAGGAGACCTGCAGAGGGACATAGTGACTATTTGTCTCCTTGTCCACTCTGTGCCTGACTGAGTAGGTTCCTGACCTCTCTTGGGAGACGGGACAGCAGCTTCTGGCCTGGCCTGGGCATAGGGCTTGGGAAGGGCAGGGCAGGGCAGGGCAGGGTAGGGCAGGGCAGGGCAAGGCAGGACAGGACGGAGCTGCAGCTGGGGTCAGATGTCTTGAGCAACGCTATGCTTCCAAGGCCTCTGCTGCATGGAGAGCTCTGAGTACCATCGGGTATCTCAGCTCAGGGACCTGCAGGTGCCTGAGACTCCTGCTCCCCTTTTCTGTTTAGCCCCAGGAAGGATGAGGCACCCTCTCTTTCTCTGGGGGCTGATGCATTAGAAAACACCTCTTGGTCGTGCAGGCATCAGACACCCCAGGTTTGTGGAGAAGCAGGGCAACGCTTTGGGGATGCACCAAGGCTGTTTTACCTCTCTGGCTCAGGGCAGAGGTGGCAGTGGTAATCCCCCACGGAGCCGTGCTGGTCCCTCGTGCGGTGGTCTGCTGGAGCTTGGTTGTGCTGCCTTGGTCGCCCCATGTGCAGTCACTGGGAGTCGGCTGCTAATTCTTGGGCTTCTGAGAATTCATGGCTTGAAGAGGAGGAGGTGGTGTAGGATAGGTGAGGGGCGTCTGTGGGCGGCTTTTCTGTGGTCTTCCTGGTCCTGACCAGATGCCCCTTGGTATACTGCAGTTCACAGTGACGATGGCCGCAGTCTGCTTGGTTCCTTTATTGTGACTTAGAGGAGCCGTAGCCTGGTGGCATTTAGTGTCTCCCATGTCACACCAGACACAGTGCTGGCTGCTGTTGCTGCTGGTGGCGGTGTCACTACTGTGCTGCCCTTGAGGGGTGGCACTCAGAGAGGGGAGCAGAAGCCTTACTCCAGAGCTGGGCCATCTCAGTGTTTGCTCGGTCAGCTATAGCTGTGCCTGGATAGTCCTGAAAAGTCTCATATTTGAGTTTATTGTCCACCCTGTAAGTGAAGTTAAGAGAGCATTAAGAGCTTATTGTGCCCACCTAGTAAGTAAAGCTAACTTTGGCTTCCAGGAAGTAAGTAGAGACCTTGTATGTTACCTTGGAGTATATTGGCTTGGGACTGGTTTGTGTCCGCCTGCTGGGCTCCTGGCAGTTGTCCCCCAGCCCTCATGCATGTTCTTTATTGGAGATGGGCCAGGCTGACTGAGGCCCAGAGTCTGTTTTGGGTGCTAATTATCTATAATTCATTTCAACTGATTTCTTAGACAGTGCTGGACTTTGTAACACAGATCCTGACCCCTGAAACTTCCAGCCCTCTTGATGCATCTTCAAGTGGAATCAGTTTAACAGGTCACTCACTGAAAATGCAGTAGAGGTCTACACAGTCAGCAGGGAGGAGCAGACGACCTAATGGGAATGGGGGTGAAAGAGTTGACATACACGATGTCCGGTTACCACTGAGTTCTGTTAGCTACCTGGGAGATGGAGAGTTGTGGTGAACGTGATGCCACTGCACGTCCTCTAGACTGGGGGGAATCAAAAGAGCAGAAAATGGCAGGTGAGGCGATGGGTGCAGCATGTGGAATTCGTGTTACTAAAGAGGTATATGTTTCTGCCACTGCTTTGAAAAGTTGTCTTGCAGTTAAACATGAATGTGCACTGTTATTAGCAACCCCAGACCCCACAAAACTGGGGGGAGCATGTGCTTGTCCCCTGGTGAGAGGCAGAGGGAGGCTGCACACAGGAGGAGGTAAAGCAACCACATGGGCAGAATTAGAGCAATGCAGCCACGACTTAAGGAACTCGCTACTGTGAGAACTTGGATGAGGAGAGGAATGGATTCTTCCCCGGAGCCACTGCAGGAAGCATGGCTCTGCCTGCAGCCTGTGTTCTACCCAGGGGGGCAGTGTTAGGGCTTCGCTGCCATATTGCTGAGAACATGAATGTGTGCTTTGAGCCACCCAGGTTCTGGTAATTCGTTGTGGCAGCTGAGGGAAGCTGATCCAGCCATCAAGAGACATGGGCGGGGGTGTTGGGAGCGAGCGAAGTGAACTGCTGAACTCCAAGCAGGCCAGACGGCCGTCAGCAGAAGAGTGGACCAAGATGCTGACCCACGTGGATTGGCCATCCCCGTACAGGAAGCTCTGTGGCCAGACTGTGTGAACACAGTGCCAGAGCAGGCCACATGTCACAGCGCAGGCCAGCCTCGCCTTGTACTGAGTGAGAATTCCAGGCCCTGGAGGCCATTCTGTCTGTGGGAAAGTCACTAGGCAGCATCCTCTGTGATGCCGGAGGTCAGGCTGCCTTTGGGAGAAGACAGAAGGGAAGCGGCACCCCACTTTGTGTTCTGAATGTTGGGTTGCATGGATGAGTTCCATTTTCCATATGAACTTTTCTATTTGTCTGTGATGCGGTATATTTATGTTTATTATTTTAATTAAGAGTTAAGAGCCATACTTCATTGTAGAATTTTCAGGGAGACCTTTCGGTTGGTTGACTCATAGCTTATTTTACTACTAGAACATCACTAGCAAAATCAAGATTACATTTAATGTGACATAATTAAATTTTGCCATTAAGATGAGTGCTTCTTAATATTTAGACACAAACTATATTGTCTAAATAAGATTAGAGATTGTAAACCCAGGCAGGATCTATATAGATTAAATTGGTATGCATAAGTTATCTAGATGAAATGGGATTTTCTTGCTGCATGTAAAAAGAGCCATTCTCTTAAGGAAAACCAGAGGCAAATAACACAGATGCTGGAGCATCTTCAAGCTGAAGAGCTTGAAGAAGAGTTCTCAGAGGGGAGTGGTGAGTAGGAACAGTGTCTTGGGGTCAGCCCAGGAGTCAGGTGTGGAGGGTCCATCGGGAGAGGTTCATCACCACAGCTCCCAGATGTGCCTCCTTGGCATGTCCCTTCTGCCCAGGAACTCTATTGGTCAGCTTCTGTTGCTGTGACAAAATGCCTGAGATAATCAACTAGCAAGAGGAAGAAAGGTTTATTTGGGTTCATGGCTTCTGAGGCTTCAGTCCACATGGGCTTGGTGCTGTTGCTTTGGGCATGTGGCACATGTGGCAGAAGAACAAAGTTGTCCACCTCAGTGCAGACAGGAAGGGCTGGGTCCTGTTATCCGCTTAAAAGGCCACGCCTCCAGTGACCTTGCTTCCTGCCACTAGGTGCCACCTCTTAAAGGTTCTGCTCCTCGCATTGGTGCTGTGGGGTGGAGACGAAGCAAAACTTCAACCCAATGACCTCTAGAATATACTTCTCTGAACCCTAACAGACTCATCATGCTTCTAGACTCCCACCCTCTCTTTCTGTCTCTAGAGTTCTTGTGCTGGCTGTGACCCCAAGAGGATGGGGCTGTGTTGTCAACTGCAGTGGCTGCTGGTCTTGTGATGTGCTGACTTTATGGACCATAGGATTGGCTTGAGTACCTTTGTTGGGGCGTGTGTGCGTGACAGCCCACTGGGAGTTTTGGTTTTTTGGGAGTGCCCTGTGTGCCTAGCACTGTTTTGAATGTCTCACCTGTGAGCTCACTTCCTTCTCAGCAGCTGGTGAGGGTGGAGCAGCCCAGTAGACCCTGGCTCCTGTAGATTTGGCACCAGGCCACCTGGGAGCTGTCTCAGGTTCTGAAGGGAGATGACAGGGAGGGTAGGCCCAGTGCATCTGGGTAAGGAAATAGAGTTTGAGAAGGACCCTAAGCCAAAGTCAGGCGGTGACAGATGGAGCCTGTGTTTGTACCAGGCCATGGCCCTACATCCATAGGTCTTCCGGCCTTCTTTGTTGGCCTTCTCTAGCTCTGCTCGGGCTCTTCTGGTCTCACCGGATCACAGTGGCTGGGCACCATGGCTCTGGGTGGGATAGGTGGCAGTTTCTTTTCTCCTGAGTGCAAACTGCTCCCGTGGACATAGTGCCTCGGTGATGGCAGCCTCAAGCAGGTCTTCAGCAGGCAACTTGTGTGCCTCTCACTGGCCCTGGTGGGTCCTGTGTGTCACTGACTGGCGGCCCGTGCCCTGTCAGCACAGCACAGGCGCTTTGCACTCTGTAGGGTCCTGCAGTCATTCCAAGTAGAGCTCCCCTGTGGCTTCATTGTCCCTTCGTCCAGGGGAGCTGCCCCCGTGCTTTCCCTGTTGCCTTGGCATTTTGCCACTCTGATGGCGTTTAGTGACTTTTCGGAATGTGGTGGTTTTGCTGTCTTCTCCTTGCTGTGACTACTTCCCCAACCATGAGGCTAGACCTTCTCAGTGTTATTTCTGAGTGTTTGGAGCCCCTTAGCCTCGGGGGCCTCCATGTGCGTCCTGTCTTCCTGCACTGGATGTCCTGGCCCTTTTGCATGTCTTGTTGCCCTGCAGGGACTTCCTGTGTCCTGGTCCTGGGAACTGAATGGCCTCCCCCAAAGCTGTGGATGCCTCTTTGCAGCACACGTTGAACATTGTGTTTTCATAGTGCAGCCCTCCTTCCCTTACATGTCCTCTGCTGCTGCCCATGGGGCGCTCTCACTCTGCACTGGGCCTGCAGCCCAGTAACTTGTTCGACAGAAGTGGCCACGTAACCTCTTTTTACCAGCTCCACACCTGTGCCCCACTCCACAGACCAGAAGGCCAGATATGGCATTGTGCCAGGGGTCTTTTCTATAGTAATTCGAGGAGATGCAAGTGAAGTGGTGACACACGACAGAGTCATTGTGTGGTCTCCTAGGTTTTGTGTCCCCAGCTTTACCCAAGTGTACCCTTGGTCCTGGTGCTTTGAGAGTGACAGTTTAATTAGCGAGGCTCAAAAGGTACTTCCAGAGGATGGGCCTAGCTGGGTGAGGCTGGAGTGCTGATACCCAGCCTGGAGCCTGGGGCCTGGCTGTGCCCTGTACCTGTTGGGAGCCAGCCTGGCACAGTCAGGGCTGCAGCTTGGGCCAGCTCTCCCTGAGGTCTGGGTTTTATTTGTAAGTCCTTTTTTGTTTTTAGTACAGGAACCAAGCTCAGGAGCTCACATTTGCCTAGCTGGTGCTGTGCTGCTGAGCTACATCCCTGGCAGTCTGTTTTTTTATGATACGGAGAGCTTCCCCCATTGGGTGGGGCAGCCTCAGTCCTGGCCATATGTGGCTTTTATGTGTGAGTGTGTTTCACATACATGGTGCACTAGCTCAGAAATCTAGCAACCTGTGCTCTCTAAGCTCCACCATTGCTTTCCACTTGTATCTTCGGCATCTCGGGGTGTGGTGGAAGCAGGGGAGAGTGGGGCAGCCACAGCTTCATCTCTCCCCACTCCCCACCCCCTGACACCCTGTGGGCCTGGGCTCAGCCCAGGTTCTGCTCTGGAGTCACCATGCCCATGAGGCCCAAGGACTGTTCCTTCTAACCCGGCCGCCCTGGGGAAACTGGGACCACAAGGAAAGAAGCATGTTTACAGTGTGAAACTCATTCACTGTGTTGGGTCCTAATACACGCTTGTGCACACATGTGTATACACACCCTGGTGTGGCTCTTGGGTTTTTGATCTGTGTGTGCTTGGGAGAGGACTACACACAAAGGACCCAAAGGGGCCAAGGCAAGGCATGGCATCAGGTGGAAGACTGAGCCCTGAATGCAGTAGTAGCGGGCAGGAGAGAAGGACATCCGGAAACTCACAGTGACTTCCTGTTAAATTGCACACTTGCCAGGGGAAATGCAAACCGTACATGGTGCGCTCGCTCAGAAATCTAGCAGCCTGTGCTCTCTAAGCTCCACCACTGCTTTCCACTTGTATCTTCTGCTTCTTGGTGTGTGGTGGAAACAAGACAGAGCGAGGCAGCAGCAGCAGCAGTATCTTCTTCCCTCACTCCACGCCACAAGCACTGCTTCAGCCTGGACAGCAAGGCTGAGTCACTTGAGGGGACCCTGGGACAGTCAGGGGGCATGAGGGAGAAACTGACAGGAAGGGCGTGAGCTCTGGACTTTAGTTGTCAGCAGTGGGCCCATCCTGCTGCGTGGATTGTAATGATCACACCGTACTGCCATAGGTGCTAACAGGAGGGAGGACGGGTGGCGCTAGATGAGGACTCTGCTCCATCTGCTTAACTTTTCCTGAGTCCAGGACTCCTAAAAATAAAGGTCTGTCGAAGATGAGGTAGTACGAGTCCCATCACCTGTGTCCCTGAGGTGGACCTCAGCTCAGAGCTGTGCCTGCTCTGAAACCTTGGCAGGTCCCTCCTGTCGGCGCTCATTTGCAACCGTTGTAATCTGCATTTTACTCCCCATGTTATGGGTGTTGAAAACTCACCGGTTTCTCAGGTGCTGGGGGCCAACTCCAGGAGTGAAAGCCTGCTGAGGTGAGATTTAACAGTGGAGGCTGAGCACCATCTGCTAGCCTTTGGTGGCCAAGGGAAGTTGGGGCTGTCCTGGCTAGCTTGCACAGGGTATCCAGCCAGACCACTGGGCCTGCAGTCTGCACGGCACCGCCCCGCCTCTGCTTCATTCTTGTGTTCACCAGAACGGGATCTCCAGTGCTGATGCCAGGGGCACTGCCCATGCCAAGAGGCCCTCAGGTTTCACAGTGAGTGACACTGACCGCAAGAGACAGTATTGATCACAGCTGATGTGTATGCGGGTGATGGTCCAGAGAGGGGACAGGGAACGCAGAGCATCTGTGTGGGCTGGGTGACACTGAAGATTTATGGCTCTGGCCATGCTGCTTGGTCTGCTTTGTTGTCATAGAAAGAGACTCAGAAAAACAAACCTGGAAGCCAGAACTGCTGGCTGCAGGCAATATCAGCTGCTTTCTCTCCCTTCAGTATCACCCCCTGTGCTTTGGGTGGTCCTGTAAGTGGGCACTGTCCCTTGTGCAGCTGCAGGGATGGCTGGGATTTGTTAATGGGGCAGGCAGGCCTCCTGGGGACCCTGGTGCTCCTCACCACCTGGCTGTGTGACGGCAGGTGCATCGCCAACTCCGCTATTCCTACAGCAGATGACCTCCCTGTGCAAGGTGGGTAAGTGATACTCAGCTAGGGCTTGGGGAGGGGAGTTGTGGTGTGGGAGAGTGCACCCCTGTGGCCAGGTAGGAAGTGGGAAGAGTGCAAAGGCTGAAGGCCTGCCCAGAAGGCAATGGCTGTGGTTTGGGTGTGCCACGGGGGTGGGGGGTGGGGGATGGGGGGGTGGGGGGGCGCTGTGTTGCAAATTTAGTCCTGAGACTGGTGCTGTTGAGAGGTGCCATGGACTTGCTAAAGGTGGAGCTTGGAGGGCGATGAATTCAGGAATGAAACCCTTGGGTCATTAGAGCTGTGACCTTGAAGAGGAGGTTGGGGCCCTCTGCTGCCCTTCTGCTTCCTGGCCAGGAGGTGACAGTCCTCCCTGCCACAAGGTGCCCACTGTCGCCACCTGATGTACTCAGCAGAGGTCCACTGCAGTAATTGGTGCCGAAACCTTCAGAGCTGTGAGCCTCAACAGGCCTCTCCTGGTTGTCTGAGGCAGTTTGTTCTAGTGAAGAAAGACAGGGACCTGGGCAAATCCCAGCCTCTGCCCTTGGTCGGAGTCCGGCAGAGAAGGTGTTTTCCATAGGTTGTTCTACTCATTCAAAGTTTTTGAAAAAATTAGATTGGACCACGTACAGTTGCTATCTCTGTATGTCAGAAGGGAGCAGACATAGGCAATTGCATATGCTCCAGCTCATTTTAGCCTTCAGGAAGTGGTGGCCCAAGCAAACACATTTTTAAAATGTTATCTTTAGTTATTACATACATTACGTATACATAATCCCAGTACATTAGAAAAGATAAGCAAAAAGAAGGAAGTTGGAGACCCTGAATTTTCCTGCTGGAGTTATTGTTCCATGGGTCTTGTCCCCTGTGCTGGGCCCAAGCCACTGTCCTGGCGTCTTTGCCCTAGGCTGCCTTGGGAGCCAGGAGCCTCTGTCCCCACCTGCTGTACACTGCAAACTCGACCCCCCTGGGTTGTGGGGAAGTTGCTGAGAATGACTTTTCTTCTTGCTGTGAAGGGCGCTATAATAAGTGTCCATGGAGTGGGCTGGCTTCTTCTTTTTTTTCTGATTCTCACAATTCTTTCCTCATGATGAGTTTCTTGAAGTAGAATTTTTGGGCAAAGCTCAAACCTTTAGATTGACCCCTGGACCCTGAGAGGGAAGGGCCCTTATCCTGTCTTCCCTCCTTCCTCTACTTTCTTCTCTTTTCCTCTGTCTTCCGCTTTCTCCTGTGTCGCTTATCCCTTTCCCCTCCCATCCCCATTCCCCCTTTGCCTCCCCTTCCCCTTCCTGCTCCCCTCCCCTCCTCTTCCCCTCCCTTTTCTTTCCTCCTTCCCTCCTTCCCCCTCCTCCCCTTTCCTTCCTTCCCCCTCTCCTCTCCTTTCCTCCCTCCCACCCTCCTCTCTGTTCCTACACCCTTCCGCTGCTCTCCTCCTGCTCTCTTCTCTCCCTCACCCTGTCACTTGATGTCTTCCTCATGGACAGGGTCCAGTGTGCAGCCTTACAGCTGCCCTCGGTTCTGGTAGCACGTAGTCCTTGGCAGCCATCTCCCTAGGTTAGGGGAGAGGAAATCAGCAGCTACTGGGGAAGCCCATGGAGAGCTTCAGAGGCTTCCTGCGACAGTTATTTCAGGGACCTTCCCATGCACACACCAAGGGGCTGGTATACTGACCAGAACCTAGGATCATATGCAGTTATTTGTGATAAATGTTGTATTTTTCTGGCCATTTGACAAATGGATCAATGCCAAGCCTGTCCCCTCTTCATGGACCCCCAGGAGCTGTTCAGGTGTGTCTGGTCAGATGGCTAGTGGGCTGTCTTTTGAAACCTGGCCTAGTGTGCTGATGTCCCAGCTGTCAGTGGCCCCACACATCCCAGGAAAAGCTGCCAGAGTCTGTGGCCCCAGGAGCATCCTTGTCCTCCTTTTGCAAAAGCAATAGATTCATGGATTCGCTCTGTTGAGCTGGAAGGAAGAATTTTTAGATTTCCTCTGGTTGAAGAACTTAAAATGGAACAATCTACATCAGTTCCCTAAAATTGGACTTTGAAGCACGTTCTTGGAAAAATGGACTTGATTATCTTCAATATGCACAGAAGCCTACTCCCGAGGGACCTGCTGGGCCTAAATTTTAAGGCGATTGTCTGTTTTGTTTTGTGCTCGAATACCGAGGTGTTCTACTGGAGGCTGCCAGAGAACAGGTGGGTGGCCGAGGGAGCGGCAGCCCCACCCCACATGACAGGGGAGGCACTGGTCAGGGCCACCTTTTTGGCCCCTCTTTCTAGGTCAGTGTCGATCCTTGTCATTGCAGGTAAATATTCCCGTCACCTCTCCCTGAAGATTCTGAAGGCATGAAAGGAAGGGAATAGAAGTGCGATGCGGAGCATTTCCAGTTGACGCTGCCACTGGGAGTCCGACCTTTTGTGTATTGCTTCCTTATCTCACTGTAAAAGAACTAATAAAGAAAATTGGTCGCTCTGACTTCGCTGTTTTAAAAAATCATGCCTTCTAGCAGGTATATCTACTGTGCATCTCCGGAGGAGGAGAGAAGCGTTCCAGCAGCAGTTGGCTGGGAAGGAAGACCCCGGCCTTACCCACAGGGCGAGTGGCTGGCGTTGCTGGACCCAGGCCTTGTACTTCGGTTTTGCATGACTAGATTGTCTCTCACTTTACATTTTTCCTCAAAACAAAAGTCAAGCTTTACAGAAATATATAATGAAGACAATAAAAGCCCCCGTCATGGCCCTCAGTTGCCCCTCATTTAGCTTTGGTGGGTGACCATCCGGGGCTGCATGGTGGAGGCCTCCCTTGTTTTCTTCCTTGTGGAAATACTTTACTTACATCTTATATAACGACATGCATATTTATTGCTTTTAGTAGCTTTCAATTAAATGAGATCAGATTATAGGTTGAACATTGTTAATCTGAGTGCTTAGGGCTGGTGGTATTTTATATATATATTTAAAAAAATTTTTTTTTTCTTGTGTACCAGGCATTGAACTCAGGACCCTGTGCTTGCCAGGCAAGTGCTTATTCTGCTGAACTGTCTCCCCAGCCCAATGGCTGGTGATATTTTGAGAGGAAATCAAAAACTTCTGGGGAAGCCCGTGCAGTGGTTCAGAGGCTCTCCGACACTGTGAACACTTAATGGGATGCTACAAGTAGGGGGTGGGACCAGAGCTCAGTGATGATGCCCTTGCCTAGCAAGCTCAAGGCCTATGTTCGGTCTGCAGCACTGTAGAAAGAAAAGTAAAAGACTCTTTAAGTGGAAAATTTCACCCCTGACATTGTGTAGACATGCTTGGTTTCATGCACAGAATTATTTAAAATATTCTAAGAGGCTGTATATAATGTTAAACTATTGCAGAAAATTACATTCATGTTGTGTGTTTAAGCTGTTTATGAAATATAACTGAATTTTTCAGGTAGACTTGGGTCCCATCTCCCAGATACCTCATTGTATATCTGTAAAGATTCTAAAAAGATAGCTCAAATCTGCAGCGTTTCTGGTGTCAAGCATTTTAGAGAAGGGAGATGCATCCTGCCTGAAGACTCCAGTTAGATTCCTCCCCATCCTAAGCAGTATCTGAAACGTCACCCCTTGCCAGTTGTGTGTTGACACGCTATTCATTCTAATGTTTGCGTAATACAGAACTGATTCTGTGTTGAACGTTTGGGTGCTTTCCGTTTTCTACCCACACTGATGCTGCTGTAGTGCAGAGTTTCAGACATGAGACCCATGCATATGTGCAGTGGTGCTCTGGTAGTGGAAGTTTCCAGAACTTAACTTCCAGGTCTGGTGGTCTGCATGTGAGACGGGACTTTTTTCTTCTTTTCTTTTTATGTATTTAGTACATGTCTGCAGGGACTCACTGCACAGGTCAGACTCATAGTGATTCACCTGTTTTTCAGCCTTCCAAGTGCTGGGATTACAGGTGTGTGCCCCCATGCGCAGTCTCAGTCATCTTAGTGTGCCTCAGGGGCAGGGCTGGCAAGGCACACAGGGGATCGAACCCTAGTCCCAACTGCCTAAGCAGTTGCTTTAATCTGCTGAGCTGTCTGGTTGGCTGTGGGACTTTATTCTTGTCAAGCTGCCAGGGTGATTGTTTTAAATGATGCTGGCCAGGTTGGGTAGCTGAGTCTTGAGGGTTTGCTGGCAGGCACACTCTGGGCCTATCCATTGTCGCAGTCTCTCTGTCCCATGAGTATAAAGTTGTAGCACACAGTAGGCTGCTTATCTGTGATTTTGTGTTCCTAAATGCAGTTATTACTGAGGTGGGGGCAGGATAGAGGGGAGCCATATTCATGTAACTTACAACAAACTGTTGATAGTTTTTCTACTTTATTATTAGTTTTGTTGTTTATTTCTTACTGTGCCTAGTTTATGAGTTAAACTTTATCATAGGTGTCCATGTGTAGAGAAAAATCATATAGTTTTGACTGGTCTCAATGCTACCCTCGGTTTCAGACATCTGTTGGGGGTTTTGGAGTAGATTACCCAAAGATGGGGTATGGGGAAGCTACTGTGTTTCATTTTGCATTTAAAAATTATGAATGAAAACAGGCTATTTCCTTGATGCTTAATAGTTCGAATCTCTTCTTCTGCTTTTCTGTTTGTCCTCTTGCCTATTTTTCTGTTGGCCTTTTTAGCTTTGTCATGTTGATTTATTGGCATCTTAAGTCCAGCAAGGTCATTTCTCATTTGCTGTATACAGTATGCAGATATTTTCTCCCAGACATTTTGAGACCCTTCGATTTTGTTTAAAGGCAGTTTTGGTAATACAGCGACTTGGAATTTTTATGTTATTCTCTCTATAAAGCTTTTCTTTTGTAGCTTCTAAATTTTGGGTATTAGTTAGAGACAGAGCTTCCCCATCTCAAGAGCAGAGAAACATTCTCTTGTATTTTCTTTTAAAACTTCAGATTTCAAAAAACATTTATATCTTTTATTCACCTAGAATTTTCTTTGTAGATGTGTTGTGAATTATGGATACAGTGATTTTTTACATGAACATTTGGTTTTCTAACATAACTTACTAACACAGACGCTCTCCCTCCCTCCCCCTTTCTCTCCCTCCTTCCCTCTTCCTCAAGGGATTGAACAGTCCAGGCCTTTGTACATGCTACACATGTGCTTGCCCTGTACCCACACAGTGGCTGCTACCTCTCTGGCCTCAGTAACAGGTTGGCGATGTGGCCACAGGACTTAAGTATTGAGAGCAGTGTGTGTTGTCGCCATTTGTTCTGGTTGCTTCTCCTATGTTCCTGCACTTTCCATTATAACTTCTTGGTTTATTGTTATTTATTTATTTACCTTTAAAAGAAATAACAGTGTGTCAGTTTCCAAACATGTTAGTAGTTCATTCCCAGTAATTGATACAAGGCACATTGTTGTCCTCGTAGTGGTTATTCAGAGCACAGGCTGTAGACATGATAATTTTTCTAATCATTATTGGTACAAAAAATTTCTCATTGAACTAAGAGAAAGGAGTTGTATACATAGTCCAATATTCCATAACTGCAGCGGGTTATCAGCAGAACTGGCAACGTTGGAAGCTG
Organism: Myocastor coypus; assembly: GCA_004027025.1. Classification (NCBI taxonomy): domain Eukaryota; kingdom Metazoa; phylum Chordata; class Mammalia; order Rodentia; family Myocastoridae; genus Myocastor; species Myocastor coypus. The sequence continues at coordinate 41,648 of PVJA010003528.1, read as the reverse complement.
CTGATTTAAGCCTTTTACAGCTCAGCATACTAAACTACATTTTATGCTCATAGTTAACCTGTTCTGCTGGGTGGTTAAGGGCAAGTTAAAGCAAGACCTGCATAACAAGATGTGGAACTTTTGAATATCCCAAGGTCAGTCAAATCCCCTCAGGATTTACCTGGAGACTATGTACAGTGTTTTGTAGGGTTCTTGTCAGTGTCAGCCATCTGGATGAATCATGGCCATTGCTTGACTAGTTTGCTCTCTGTGAAAGCCTGAGAGAATGTTCTCTCTAGGTGACTCTCCTTAGGCATACTATATAATCATTGATCCTTTTCCTCTGTGGCCCCATAATCTCCTTGAACAGAAAATTTGGGAAACCAGTGAGTTATATGATGTTACAGCATGGGTTCTCTTATGTCCTGAGTCCTCACTGACCTTGAAGGGCTAGAGCCAAACATCCACTGCTTAAATCTCCTGGCTTTCTGCTATGTGTCTCATGATTTGTCCTTTAGAAAACATGGTAAAGTGACGTTGCTGTGAGGATTACGGCCATGGGAGGGGAGATTAGGGTGTGAGGGGAATGTCTTCATGTGTGTGGCACATCACTGCCAGGTGTCATTATTTGGTGCATGGACTTGGTTATCTTTGAGGGTCATTGCCCCATTTTTGCCTAGTCTTTCTCATGCATTCCTTTAGAATAAGTTAAATTCATCCCAAAAGTTCCTTGTGTTTTTTTTTTTTTTTCTTAGGATCATTCTTTAGGTTATTTAGGAGAGAAGAGCTATCTTTAGAGTCCTTTCTTCTCCTCTGGATTTTTTGGTTTCCATCCACACTTCATTAGCATTTTCTGTTTTGTCCATAGCCACGAGGCACTTTTATTAGTGTTTTGTAGCTGACCATGACTGCTCTGTGAAAATCTGCAGTTTTGAGTATCGAGATTGGGGACAGTGCTTATGCCTCTGTTGGATTAAATGGCTCATTACTTCTTTTGGATTTTTTGAGTGGGGATTCATTCACTGATATCAGCCTTTCTTGCCTTGTATTCAGTCTGTCTGGGTACTTTCTGTCACGGCAGCTCTTGGCTAGGTGGCTCTGTAGCCCCTTGGGGTCTCATGGCCCCCGCAGCATGGCCCTCTGCCTTGGTGGTCAGTGGGTTGGGCTTGAATGGCAACCCTGTGTACGCAGCAGCTCTGAGCATGCGTACAACCAGCAGAAGTGGCGTTTTCCTGTGTGGTTGGAGTGGGCTGAGGGAAAAGGGTCTTGTGGTAAGGCCCCTGGGGAGAGTGCTGTGGTCAGGGCTCAAGTGAAGCAGTATAACACAGGACACATAATTTAGAGCGTTATTTTGTAACCCTTGCCCAGAGAGTCAAGTGCAAAAGAGTGCAGGAAATCTGTCCACATGCTAGAGACCCAAAGGATCCAGATGGACGCCTGGAGCCTCTGACCATGTCTCATGCAAATCTCTATCAAGGGTCTGTGCTGGGAGAGTCAGAAGGCCAGCAGAAGAAGCTAGAAAGTCTGCATCAACAGGGCGAAGGATCTGTGCCCATAGGAAGGACCAGAGCTCCTGCCCAAGAACTGCTGGCATCAGCAGCAGTGAGGTCCCGAGCTCCTCTGATGATGACAGCCATGTTTGTATCAGGAAGACCAGTGCAACGCACTTCTCCCGGAGAACCAACAGCGTGCCCTCTTCCCCTCTAGTTCTCCTTGTCTGCTGCTGGTGGCAGTCCTCAGGTGGCCTCCTGTACCCAGCACCACGCTGACTCGGTTCAGCTGGGGGGTACAAGTTGACCACCAGTTTTCAGGCCACCACAGGGTGCAGTGGTTTGACTGGAACCTCCTGGTGGGTGCTTGCACATGGGGCCTTAGAGGAGAGGCAGTTGTGCTGCTCTGCTCTGCAGTTGGGGTGCTGTGTACTCCTCGGGGGACACCCCTGGGTGTGGGGTGCCCATAGCGGAGTCCTGTGTCAGCTGGCTAGCAGCCACATTTTTCACCCAAGCTGATCAATGTTCCTGTGGATGCAGGGTGGAGTGGGGAGCTCAGGATGTCCTGAAGCCCCCATCTTTGGGTGGGTGAGTTGATAGTGCCCATGAGCTGGTGGCCTTTGGAGCCAGGAAGGTCGTCCCCTGCGGGAGGGCCTGCTGATTGGCCAGCTTGGCTGAGGAGTGTCCTTGGCTCAATTACTAAGCAAATTCCCACCAGGTCCAGGTGACCTGAGGCCTGGATACCATTGCCACTCACACCTCAGTGGTCCCTTCTCGGGCACGTGCCAGCCTTGCTAGCCTGCAGAGGTTACCGATGGCTCCAGCTTCGTGGTGCCTCTTTCTGATGCCTAGCAGGAGTCGCTCTGCTTATTTGGTTCCTAAATTGTTTTGTGAATCTCTGACTTTTGGTGTTACCTTTTCGTTTTTGCCATCTTCTAGCAGAATGTTTAGGGCATTATGGTATTGAGGCCGGCTCATAATATGTTTGTGAGAAAGCATGTATTTTTCTTGTCTAATGAAGTAAACCGGCCATCCTGACATCTTTAGGTTGTCAGGTGGGCATTGTGATAGAAGTTAGTTTCCGCCAGGTTGGGTGCCATGGCTCTGTGAGGCCCTCCCTGTGCTAATGGACTGGGGCTGAAGCCAGCCTTCCTAGAGGCTGATGCTGGCCGAGGAGGTCTGAAGTCTAGTGGGGATGATCAGCAGCCAGGCTGGAAGTGTGGGGTTCCAAGCCTGGAGTTTTCGTCTGGTTTTGCCATTCCATAATGGCACCCCATTTCCAGTCTTTTTCCATCCCAGTTTCTCCACTCACAGAGCAGGGGGCCTGGATGGGAAGAGGCTGAATGGTTGTCAGTGCTCTGTCCAGAGTGAACGGAGGCAGAGCTAGCCCAGCTGTGGAGGAGCAGCCAGCCAGAGCGCCAGTCTGCCTGCTGTGGCTGGGGACCCTGGGTGGCTGGGAGCAGGAACTGGAGGTGCCCCATGGGCAGAGCTGCCTCCCAGAATGTGGGTGTCCTTGGGAGTTACCTGGGAATCCATGAGAGCCTGCCAGAGGCTGGCATAGCCTGGTGCTCAGAGTGACAGGAGAGATTCAAACCTGCTTCTTACTCTCGGGCCTGGGAGTTTAACCATTAAGTAGCCTGGACCTCAGCTTCTTTTTTTTTAAAGAATTTTATTTATTTATTTATTTATTTATTCATTCATTCATTCATTCATTCATTCATTCATTCTTGTTTCAGAACTTTTGTTTGTTTATTTACTTATTTTTATGGCTGGCTCAGCCTGCCCTGAGGGCAGGGCTGGTGCAGCATGTGGTGCCGGGGATCGAACCACAGTCCCTGTAGCTGCCCAAGCTTTCCTAAGCAGGTGCTTTAGACCACTGACCCATCCTGCCAGACCCCAGCTTCTGAGGAGCTGTTTTTACAGTCAATGGACTTGACTTTGGGAATGAGTCATAGAGAAGAAATTTACCATGGGATTAAGGGCATATGTACTGCTGAGCTTGGCAATCTCTTAATGTACTCTGTGGTGCCTATTTTCAAATTAGGTGTGATTATTTTTTTTTTTTTTTTTTTTTTTTTTGTATTCTAGGCTAGTTCCATATAAATAAGAAGCCACCGTAGGTGAACAGAGCTCTGGATAGACAGTCTGTGGGGGGACCCCCCCCCACCCCACCTCCAGCTGACATGCTTGGGCTATGATGAGGAGTCCCAGTGCCATGGCCTGCAGCTCCCTGAGAGTAGCACAGAGTCTCAGTACTTGGCTCTCCCGGCTGCTCTGAGATCTGGACAGGAGTTGTGGTTAGCCCCCTGGGCTGAGTTTCTAAGAGCCTGTCTGTTGCCTGGGAGTACTTGCTAGAATGTGTACATGGAGGTAGCTCCATCCCTGGGGCTGTCTATATTGTGGGTATTTTGCAGGGAGATTACACTTTCTTGATGGGTACCTGGGAGATGGAAGAGATTGTGCAACGCTTGGTACCTGGGGTTGCTGGGTCTTCGTTGTGCAGGGTGGTTATAGTTCCCTGGCCACCTGGGCATGAGTTCTTTTTCAAAAAGCTGGCATCTTTCTTCTGCTTTAGAGGTGGCTCTAGGATTTACAAGGCAGGCGATAAAAGCAGCACACTGATTTTTATGATGGTTGGACACCCCTGAAACAGAGATGGCATCGTTAAAACCAGCCACTGGGCCAGAGAAGCCTCATTAAGGCCTTCTTTGCATTCATGTGAATTACTTGAGAGTGAGCACTCGCTATGGTGACTTTCAGGATTCTTGGTGTGGGTCCGAGCCAGATGTTCTTGGTGAATTTAGCATCTGCCCATGTGCACCTCATTTCCCAGCTATGACACTGAGCAGCAGCTCTTTGATTTTAAATGTTAAGCCCTTGTCTTCCAACAGTCGGCCTTCCACAGAGGGGAATGTAGGAAATGGGCCGCAATTACGGCACTCCTAATGGGATGGGTTTTATTTCGAATGAGCGGAGTGTGACAGCCTCTAACTACCTTCGTGTGACTCTCTTCACAATAGCTCATTTTTTCTCTCATTTAGTGGAAAATTCAAGCTGAAGCCAGCTTCGCAGCTCTGCCCCATGGTGGCCTGGGCGGATCATGGCTGATTGCCCAGGGTGACAAGCCAATCATAGCTCGGGAAGCTGGGGCAGGGGGAGGCCCTGTGTCTGACCTCAGAGACCTCTGTGTCTTTTAATGTGCTGTGTGCTGTCTAGAAACAGCAGTATGCAGGACAAGGTTGTGTGGCCATCAGCCTTCTGCAGGAGCCAGGGAGGAGGGGCAAGGCAAGGCATCTGTCCCTGAGTGCAAGAGTGTCCTGTCATTCTTGTATGACTCGTAGGCTCTGCTGATGCCAGCTTGCAGAGCACTGTTGGAACGGATGGGCATCTGTGCCTCATACACCCAGCAGAGCTTGGGTGGCTTGCTTAGCCATAAACCCTGCCTTTTCCCAGAGGAGCAGGTGCAAATTGTGTGCTTTCTATGTAAACTAATCCTGAAGGGATCTGCTCGAGTATCAGGCAGAAACTTGGGTTCCTGGCACATGTGGAAGGGAGCCTTTTTATGCCTAAAGTCTGTTTAAAAACCCTCATTGTCATAGGGCTCAGGCTGTAGTGCAGTGGTAGGTGCTTACCTGGCATGCTCATGGCCCAGGGTTCCATTCTCAGCACTGCAAACAAGACAAAACAAAACAGAAGAGGACAGAGAGGTGGAGGGAGGGGACAGGCTAGAGGGAAGGGGAGAGAGGAAGGGAATTAAATGTGTTGTACATGTGTCAGTGCCTCATAAAGAATGTAAGTGTTATATGCTGCAAACACGTACTAATAAAATAGTTAAACCCCAGACCTCAAATAGTTTAAAATAAAAAAACCTCTCATGATATTGAAAAAGACCACCCTGCCACTGGAGACAGCTTGTTGTTCTTTGTATGCAGTGTATGCCTCTGTCCTCTCTATGCAAGGCCCTTGCCTGCCATCCAGCTGGACCGCCTGCATTTCCCTGGGCTCCTGGCCTCTGCCTGGCCTGGGCCACAGGTATAGGGAAAGGGCAGCTCGCGCCCATCTTGGTACAATGTTCCTACATGCTGCTCACAAGCCCAGGCTGGCATGGGCTGGCCACTCCAGCTCCTACCCGCTGCCCCATGCCCTGTGCTCTGAGCCGCTTCCTGGCACCCCACAGCAGAGCCAGTGCAGCAAGGGCTTTGTTGCTGATTTGACAACTCTTCTCCTTGGGATCCCCTGGGCCTGGAGTCCTCTGTCGGTAGAGTGATGGCTTTGGGATCCTTACAGATGATAATAGCGATGGCTCCCACAGCACTCCATGGTCAGCCAGACCTGAAATGGTCTTTATTATCTCAGCTTTTAAAAATTTGCAGGAAAATATACACAACATGAAATTTACCATCTGAACCATATTTATAAAACTTAGTAGCATGAAGGACTTTCTTGGTGTTGTACAAAACCACTGTCCACCTGTAGACCATACCTCGTTTTGCAAGGTCAAGACTCTGTGCCTACTAAACGGCTCCGCATCCTCTCCCTATGCCATCCAAAGACCACCATTTTACTTTGTCTCTAAGAATTTGACCACTTCAGAGATGCGGTGTAAGGGAGTCATTCTTGTCCACTACCACTGGCTCACTCCAGGCAGCATAAATATCTTCAAAGTGAATCCGTGTTGTAGACTTATCTTCCTTTTAAAAAAATTTTTGCTTTTTGATGGATAACTAAAAAGAAAAAAAGCTGTACATATTAACAGGATGCCATGTAATATTTTGGACACATTATGTTGTGTAGTATTTTAAAAATTAGCTTTATTGGTCCATTTTAGGTCTGTGTAATGATCCCACTCATCAGAGGGGAATCTGTGCCTATATAGATCTTGATTTTTTTTTTATTCCCCAGTCTCCTCCTCTCCCTTCAAACTATTTTGTAGTATTTGATGCAATATTTAAAAAATGTCATGTTCAATAAATCCATCTCCTCAAACATTACTTCTTATGGTGAAGACTTCCAGACTCTCTCTGGGTTTTTGAGGTGTACAGTATGTCATTGTTACCCACAGCCATCCGGCCATGCAGTAGTATTCTGGGACTCCTTGCTTCTGTCCCGTCTTCTGGTTGAATGACATCCTATTGCATGTATATATCACCTCTTGCTTGTCTATTTATACATCAACCATCAAGTGCATCTCACTTAGATAAAAGCCAAAAGAGGACTTAATCATGGCTACAAACTCTATCTGCAATGATACCCTCTTCAGGCTAGGGAGGGCAGGCTGAAGAGGTCCCAGTCCTCACGGCGTCCAGCCAAGCGTGGTGCTGCACAGAGGATGTGGAGCAGGACATCTGCTCCTGCCCTTGGAGCGGCTGTGATGTGCCAGTTACAGTGCTGGTTCGTAGCCTGGTTTTATACAGTGAAAAGATGTTTTTCATAGAGCAACCAGCCTGTGTCCATTGTAAAGGAGTAGGGGCCTGGGCCTTCCCAAGGGTGTTTCTCTGCTCTCAGAACTAGGTGAGAACTCTCCGGGGCACCTGGTTGTCCCAGCAGTCCCAGTGGTTCCTCTTTGTATTGGCAACAGAGCTTGCAAACTCCGTCTTTGAAGTATACCTCTCAAACAAGGGTATCGAATGTTCACTGAAGTTGATATACCCAGAAGTAGAATTTACAAATATTTGACATGCTTGGATGCCTCAATGGCCACTAGAAGTAAAATTAGAAATGATGAAAAGGTTGGGCAGGGTGGGCAGTGGAGTGGGGAGGTCCATACCAGGGGGGTGGGGGCTGTAGCTTTTCATTGGAAACCTTTTTGGATCTGATTAGTTTGAACAAAAGAATTGTCTCACTGATTCCTTGGAGCTGTCCACGCACAGCACATGACTGGCCATCTGTCAGGTGCACTGTTCAGTTCACCCTTTAAGGCTGAGTAGCAGTGTTTGTCCTGAAGTGGGCAGGGTGGCAGAGGTGAGGCATGCCAGCAGGTGTCCATCAACACCGGGCGGGAAGTGAGGGATGCTGCTGTGGATGGAGTAGTGGTACCTGGTACATTCATTCCTGCCAGAAATCCCGGTGGGGGGTGATCAGTTCAGGTGTTGCCCCAGCTGTATAGGACTCTTCATTTTTTGCAAGAAACTCTTCAGTGTCTTGTGTCTAGGGGGTAAGGAGTTTGGTAATTTTTACCTGTGGTTGGTGGGAGCTGGTGGAGGAATTTCCATCTGAGCTGCCTTGGGCTGTGCCTGTGAACCGGAGTCACCCTATTGCTTCTGGGTTAGCCTCCACCCACTGCGCTGCAGCAGTGCTGTTTTTGTTAGAACCATGGCCGAGTTGAAGAACATGGTCTTTGGAAATCACACATCTGTTTGTAATTGTAGTTTGATACCCAGTTTCATCTGATAGTGTATTCACTTGAGATCGTTTGTGTGCTAGTAAGTGGACTTGACATGCAATTATTTAAAGTGCACATTACTTTGAGTTTTAATGACCCAAGTGTTGATTTTCCATGCTTATCTCAATGTCATCCAGTGATACTCTTTTCAAAAAGAAAGGTCGCTAAAGAAATGTTACGTTTCCTGTTTTTTTTTTTTTTTTCCCAGAAATAAAGTGTTTCTGTTAAACATCTAATTATCTAGGTTTTTATGAGAAACATTGATCTTTTAAAAATGAAATGCAAGATGTGATTTTAACTATGTCTGTTTGTCTCTTTTTAAAGAGAAGACTGTTCATGGGTTTTTCATTTCTTTGGATGCACTGGGTGCTGATCCTCTAGGGCTTTTACTGGCTGCCTTTCTGCTCTTTAGAGAGACAGGATCCCCTGAAAAGACCACAGCAGTTAGGTCTTGCTGGAAAGAAAGAACACACAGCCAGCAGCTCTGACCATTTGGCTTTTCTTGTCAAATTTAGGGATGGTGCCTTTGGTATGCCCTGAGCTGCATAGCAGTGGCCTGCCTGCCTGCTGCCTGCTCAGTGCAGATAAGATGCTGGGCCCACGGCTGCTGTGCAGGGGTTGCCGTGGCAAGAGTTTAATTTAGTGCACTTTTCTTGGCCTCCCATCTCAGCCTCATTTACATCTCTGCAGCTGATGACATTCCCTTGCCCTCCTGAGGCTGTGCATGGATCTTTCTGTTTCCTTCTGTTTCTTTAACAGCACTTTTAAATTAAAATCCATGTTGCCAACACCATTCATAAAGGTTTCACGTTTAAGGAAAAGAGGTAAAGGCTGCAGTGATCCCTGGCCTGCCCACACACCTGTGCCTGGGGAGCAGCCCACCCCCCTCCCCGCCAGCTGGCCTGTAGGTCCTGAGCCTTTCTGGAAATGTTTCTGATCCTCTCCTGATATGGAACTGTTCCTATGCAGATTGCAGGTTCCCTTTAGCTGAAGTGATGAAGGGATGGAAATAGATGCTTCCTTGTTGTTACCATTCCAAGTAAAAGAATGAGCGGGCTGCAGAAGTCTGACGTCACTGGGGTAATTTGGATTAGTGGGAAGTTGGAACATATTGCTTTAAGAGAGATCTCAAGAGCATTGCTTTTGGAAATCCTGTATAGCAATGAAGTGGGTTTCTTTTTTTTTTTCCACTTTTTTTTTTTTAATGTATGTTGCTGTGGCCATTTGAATTTAAGTTTCACATTGTTTGTTAGTCAGCTTTTCATCACTGAGATGGAATACCTGGGAACCGCTGGCTTTGGTTCATGGTTTCCAAGCTTGCTTCTCTTGGTTTCAGGTCCATGCTTTTATTCACATTGCTTTCTGGTCATAGTGCAAGAGTGTGGTAGAACAAGCTGCTTACCTCATGGAAGCTGCAGTGGAGGAAGAGAGGGAGGCAGGAAAGAAGGCAGGAAGACAAAAGACAGAGATGGCAGAGAAGCTCATGGGCTTCCTCCTGCTGCTCTGGGTCCATCCGGGCCTCTGCCCTACTGGAGGTGCCGCACATATTCTAGGTGGGTCCTCCCTCCTGTGGTTTGCTGTTCGGCCCACAAGTCTCCAGAAACGTCCTCACTGATGTGCATTGAGTGCTTTACTACTTCCTGGGCATTTCTCAATTGGATCAAGCTGACAATCAAGATTAACATCACATAGTGGTTCCCTCTAATAGTATTTGTGTGTGATATGTGACTTTTATGAATGAGCTTGATTCTCAGCTATATAATCTTTACTGCTGATTGGAAGACGTGGAAGTATTTCCGGTATTGATACTGAGCTCTTGGGGTTTCCATTTCCAGTTCATTTTGTGACATGACAGAGGAGACTTTCCATTTCTGAGACTACATTATGAATGAGAAAGCATGGGCCTTTTAAAGATCTGTCCTTTTGTGCATTGAGATTTGAGATATAGGAGCTACGGTCCCTGCAGGGAGGTGTTTCAGCATCTGTAGGGGTCTGAGCTGACCTCCGTCTCCATGCAGAACAGGTTCTTTTTACTTAGGAATCAGAGTCATGAAGGCAAACACCTCGAAAGAAGCCCTGAGTTGCAACTTGGAGCAGTTGGGGTGAGCGGGTGGCCCCAGGCTCTGGCTTTTGGATGGCGGCTTGGGGGACCCTGTAACTCAGGCCTCATGGATGCATAGCTGCCATCCTCTCTGCCCCTCTTCTGCAGTCTTCACTGTTCTGGAGACTTGAGAAGAGATGCGCTTGCGTTTTGTAGGGTCCACCATGCAGCTATCAGGCAGTGCTCTTCAGCTGCATGAATGTGGGAAGACGAATCCTAATGTCTCTTGAGTTTTCTCCTTCCTTCCTTGGGCCTTTGCCTTGAGGTACCATGTGACCTTGCACACATGTGTATTTGCTGCACAACCACACATGAGAACACTTCTAAGGAAAAGACTTACCCATCTCATCTGTCTTGGTTACTTTTCCCTCATCACAGAGACAAAATACCCAACACCCAAAATTAAAGGAGAAAAGGTTTATTTAGCTCACAGTGCATAGAGGTTGCACCCCATAAGGGGCTGGCTCCCAGGCTGGGCAATACATGGTGGAGAGTCATCAGTTCTTGGTGGTGGAGGATAGCACAAGCAGCAAGGGGAAGAGAGAGAAAGCAAAACGGGGGAAATGGCCTCTTGCTGCCTCCTTTATCCAGATGCTGGGATTAAGGCGGTGCCAACCCACTCAGTGGGCTGATCCAACAGTCACCCACACTTGATTCTAGCACCCTGCATCCCAGTGTTGGACCATGAATCAACCACAGTCCCTAGATTCAGCCACCTTCAAAACAGCACCATCTAATAGTGCATGAGGCTTTGCAGGGACATTGGGACACAAACCGTAACACCATCCTCTTTTCACTTGGCAAGTGTTGGTGTGGCAAGCACTGGGTTGAGGGAGCCAGGAGCTCCTTCCCTGCTTGGCTTATGTTCTTATATGCTAATTAGTTTACATGTTAGTCCCACCTGGAGGGACTACTGGGTCTCTTCAGGAGTCAAGCAGAATGCACCAGAGATGGGCAAAGGCCCGAATGTAAGAACTGCTGAACCAGAGGAGATTGACATGGGGCAGGATGCTCAGTGGCTGAGGTGAAAGCATGTGCTGCCCCTCCTGAGGTGTGGGCCATGGGCTTGGTGTGCCACAGGGGTGGGTCATCTGTCACATGATTTTGTGTTGTGGGCTGGGCAGCAGCCTTAGGTGGTACCACAGTTCATGCCTGTGGGGTCACAGGGCTGCTCTTTGATGCTTGTTCTCTCCCTAGGACTATTCCTGGGCCTAGTTCCTTGCCCTAGGATCCTAGAGGCCCTCTTCTGACCCCAGATATATGCATCCATTTCCAGGGCACCCTGTGGCAAGAAGTCCCTGGAGCTGTGTCCTTTGACCCAGTGGTACACCAGGAGGAGGGGTGTAGCAGATTGCTTACCACCAGTCTTCCGCAGAAGTTTCTGCATGGATTCAGTAAATGTTCTGAGCCTCAGCATAGTGGGGTGCTAGGTGTTGGATCCAGTTGTGCTGCTCCTGGGGTAGAAAAGACACAGCCTGTTTGGGGGCCTGACCATGGTGAAAAAATAAACTGAAGTCATTCCTGCATTTTCTAATCTGTTTCACTGATCCTTGGATATGTTTTGTTTTCTTTTTTGTTTTTGCCAGTACCATGTTGTTTTGATCCCAGTAGCTCTGTAGTATGATCTTTTTTTTTTTTTTTTTAAAAGAACCTTTATTTGTTTATTCACTCATTTTTTTTTTTTATGGCCGGCTCAGCCCGCTCCGAGGGCAGGGCTGGCGCAGCATGTGGTGCCGGGGATCGAACTGCGGTCCCTGAAGCCACCCAAGCTTTCCCAAGCAGGCGCTTTAGGCCACTGAGCCATCCTGCCGGGCCCTGTAGTATGATCTTGAGTCCACTATCATGATACCCTCTAGCCTTGGCTTTGTCATCCAGACAAAGCCTTTTGCTATTCTGAGTCTCTTCAGGTTCCAGATGAATTTTAGAAATATTTTCTCTAAATCTTTGAGATACACTCTTGAAGTTTCTATCACGATTGCCTTAAATCTGTGTAACAGTTTTGGAAGTGTGGCCATGTTCACCATATTGGTTCTTCCTACCCAAGATGAAGGGATGTCTTTGCATTTTCTGTTAACCTTCAGTTTCTTTTTTCAGAGTACTGTAGTTTTCAGTGTAGAGGTCTTTTATGTCCTTTGTTAGATGATTCCTAGGCCATTCATTTTTTGGATGCTAGGTGTTATTTCCCAAATTTCTTCCTCACTGAGTTGTTCACATAAGGAAGGCCACTGATTTTTGAGTGTTGACTTTGGATCCAGTTATGCTTAGCCACCTTATCTTGGATAAAGGGGCCAAACATGTTCACTGGAAGAAAAGATAACCTCTTTAATGAATGGTGCTGGAAAAACTGGCTCTGCACATCCTGAAGATTAAAATTGGACTCATAGCTTTCACCATGCACCAAAGTAAAAATGGATCCAAGATCTAAATTTTGAAACAGAAACATTAAATCTTTTGGAAAAAAGAATAGTTATGGCTCTTGAAGACACTGGTGAAGTCAAAGTCTTTATAAAGAGAACCTTTGTTGTAATGTTATGTATCCAGATTTGATGAGGGAGATTTGTCCCTCAGTGAGCAAAGAACCCCAAAAGCAACTAGCTTTATTTCAGGCTAATGAATGTGATCTTGTGCATAATCACTTTAGTAAAGGAGGACCATGTGCATAGTCACGAATGTGAGCACAATCTCTTCCATGTTTTCCTTATTACTAGGTTTACACAGATGTTAACCATTAGCATTCCAAGCAAGGGGGGAAGCAACAAACCAAGAGCCCACAGGTGAAGCTGCTGTCTATCACCTGGAGTCCCAGCTTTCTGGAATTTTCAGTAATAGATCACAGCTGTCCCTGGGTCCTGCTTGTTACACTCCATTCTTTGAAATGCCAGTTAGGCTACAAACCTTGATTGTATAGGAGCTATCATAAAGAATCAACAACTGGGATCTTGTTTCATTAAAAAGCTTTGGCACAGCAAGTGAAACCAGTAACAGAGTGAAGAGACAACACACAATGTGGTGAAAAATGCTTGCTATTTGTTTTTTAGACAAAAGATTACTTTTTAGAACATATAAAGAATCCACAGAGTTCAGACCTCCAGATTTAAGGACCCAATCAAAAAATGGACATCTGAGATGAATGCACGTTTTTCTGATGAAACATAGACAGCAAATAAATATATATATAAAAGCTCAACCTTACCGGGCACTCAAGAGATTAAAATTTAAACAACCCTAAGATTCTGTATCACTCCAGAAAGAAGTTATTACCAAGAAATCAATAACAAGTTCTCAAGGTGCTGTGGGGAAAAAGGAACCCTTCCTTGCTGTTGGTGGGAGTATAGACTATTGCAACCACTGTGGAAATCAGTGTTTCTTTTAAAAAATATTTATTTACTTATTTGGTTCAGGGTCTTCACTATACATCTCCGACTCAAGTGACCCTTCTGTCTCAGCCTCCTCAGCACTGGGATTACAGGTGTGCGCCACCACACCTGGTTTCATTGGTTGGCACAGCATGCTTGGGGTCAGCATGGCATGGGGTCCTGGGGATCAAACTAGTGTCCTTGCACTTGCCTGGCAGGCGCTTAGACCTTTGGCCTATCTCCCTGGCCCCTAGAAATCAATATGGATACTCTTCAAAGCATGAGGGCTAGCTATCTCATTTGACCCAACTATTCCCTTTCTGGGTATCTTTCCAAAAGGATTTAAAGCCTTGTACCACAGAGATATATGCACACTTGTGTTTATATCAGCACAGTTTCTGATAGTCAAATCTTGGAAACAGCCTAAATGCCCATCAACCAATGACTAGACAAAGAAGATGTGTTTTTTTTTATTTTATTATTACTTTTTAATGTATTTGATTATTGCAGGGTCTCACTATGCAGCTCGGACTAGTAGTAGTGATCCTCCTGTTTTCAGCCTCCCCAGTGCTGGGATTAATAGGCATGTGCAACCACGCCCAGTCTTGGCTGGCTCAGCCTGCCCTGGGGGTGGAGCTGACGTGGCCTGTGCGGATCAACCCATGGTTCCTGTGCTTGCCTTAGTCCACTAGTGTTTTAAAAATTCAGTGGAGTTCTCCTCTGCCACAAAGAAGGTGAAATTTAAGACATTGCTAGGTAAATGGATGGACACTGAGTCCATGCTCTTAAGTTTAAATAAGTTGGACACAGCATGTAGATACTGCAGTGTTTCTCTGGTATAAGAAAGCAGAATAACTAAGGACTAAAACGCCTGATGGGCATTGTGAACTGGGAAGGGAATGTCCAAATGGAGAGGGGAACATGGGAGGGGGGAGGACAAGGGGACAGTAAAAAATGAAAAAAAGAAAAATGGGGATAAAGTTTTTTTAAATGGGGAGGGGAGGAGGGATTGCAGGGACAATAGAGGAGTGTGGGGGGGGAAGAATCCAGTTATATCACGTGCAGGTGCAGATCATCTACGATCAGTGTGAACATTGTACATACCTAAAATGTACCAAGAAAATCTGATTTAAGAATAATTTCTTGTTCCAAGTGAGTATTGTTTATTGTACCATGCTGGTATTATAATGACTTTCATTTAAGAACCATAATTTGTGTGGCACATGCCTGTAATCCCACCACTTGGGAGGCTGAGGCAGGAGGATCTGTGCAAGTTCAAGACGAACCTGGGCTACAAAAGTGTGCTCAAGGCCAGCCTGAACTGCACAGAGAGACCCTGTCTCAAAAAGACAAAAAACAAAACAAACAAACAAACAAAAACCACAATTTGAGAATTTAACCATATTAACTGTTAAACATAATTCTTTTTTTTTTTTTTTTTTTTTTTAAGGCTGTTTTTCTTTTTTAAACTTTTATTTTAATTTATTTTATTTATTTCTTGCTTCAGAACCCTTGGTTGTTCACTCACTCATTTCCATGGCTGGCTCAGCCCACCCCGAGGGCAGGGCCGGCGCAGCATGTGGTGCCAGGGATTGAACTGCGGTCCCTGAAGCTGCCCAAGCCTTCCCAAGCAGGCGCTTTAGACCACTGAGCCATCCCGCTGGGCCCCCATAATTCTGATATTACTAGTTCTAATTAAAATTTTGTGTATAAATTCACTTAGCAATTTAAGAAAGTAATCTGAGGCACAGTCAACATTGATAGGGTTTGTTGGTGCTGTCAGTGGGCAGCTCCAGGCTGGAAGTACTCAGAAGCCACAGCAGAGGCTGGCGGGAACCTTTCCTGGGACAAATGTGGAAGTGCACATGGCTTGGTTGGCTGCAGTTCTTTATTTGACCCGGGCCTTAGGAAGCTCCTGGGGTAGAGAAGAAGTTTATTGGCTGCTTCAGGTTGGGTGAGTCTGAATTCTGTTTTTGTTAATGTAAGCGTGTGCACAAATGGCCCGAGAATGAAGTCATTTGCAGATCCAGCAAGGTCATGGTCAATTCTGAAGGCCAGCTGGCTTGACTTGTTTAGGAGGGCTTCGGGCTTGGTCTCTGTGTCACTTTAATACTGTTTTGAGATTTTACAGGGCTAGTAGATGTTTGAGAAATAATTCTACTAGTTGCAGCTTGAGATCTGGATTCGGTTGTGCTCAGAGACCTTGGCCAGTTTGGCAGCTTTGGTAGGTGCTGGTCTGCCGCAGTGCTGGTGGCGCTCTGATCTCCAGGTAGTAGGTAGTTGGTGGGCTGCCCTGGCCCCGCCCACCGCCTCCCCATATGGGCTTCAGGGACAGGTACAGGCCAGTGAGGTGCAACAACAGGCCACCAGGAGCATCGGGGCCGGGACCTGAAGGTGATGTTGGTTGCATGCTCTTCTTCGTTCTCAGGGAAGTCCAGGAGCAGAAACTTCAGCACTGCTGCTTTCGAAGGAACATTTTCAGTTTCCATTGTGCCTAGTCTGATAATGAGTCAGCTTTTCAATTATGCAGCTGCACTTGCTGTGAGAGGCTGGAAGATTCAGTGAGGGAGGACCAGAACTCCCTGCCCCCTCCCAGGGTCCCCTGTCCTATCCTGGTCTCTTGCACATGCCATTCTGTTGTTTCTGACCTAGGGAAGGCAGGTCCTTCCCAACATGGGCTTCTGTGAGAACTCAGCTAAGTTAGGAGGAGCTTGTGAAAGGAAGACAGTTCTTAAAGAAGAGATGCAGTTAAAAAAATCCATGTGCTGGAGTTTCAGCTATGAAGGACTCCATGTGGCAGTTGATTTCAGCGTGCTCATGTGGGGCTCTGGGATGGTCTGTGGCTTGTGTCTCTGTCCTTGTATGGACAGAGGAGTTTTGCAGGGAGGGTGGCTATCTCACCACGCTGCTCCTGTTCCTCTAATCACGTGTCCTGATGCTGGCACCTGAAGCCCCACTGCTCAGGGCAGGTCTCCTGAGGGCTTCCGCAGACCTGCTCTACCCACTGCCTCCAGAGGACTTCGGGTCTGCCTGACCCTGATCAGCCGCTCTGCAGGTGTGACTTTGGGTGGAGACACGGGCTGGCCGGGGCTGAAATCGAGCTGTATTCCAGTTCCAGGGGCCTTTGCTGTCGGGGCTGGGCATGTAGCAGGCGCGGTCCTGGTGTGCGCCCTGCCTGATGGGCACAGGCCTCGCTGCTGCAGTTCCTGGCCAGCAGCCTGCCTGCCATCTTCATGCCTTTGTGTCCATGCTGTCATTGTGTCTCACACACAATCACACACATTGCACCATGTGCACATACTACACATACACAAGCCACACCTCCCACATCCCCATCATATCATGTCACCTATCCCCCAACATACCCATTGCACCACATACTCATCACACTCACATTCCACTCACCATGCCACATGCCACACGTACCGTCATGTGCCTGATATGCTACACCTACTACATGCATCAGACCACACTCCATATGTACACAGCAGGACACATCTCATAACCCATGCAACACACACACACATACACACACACACACACACATGTACGCACTGCCCATACAACACATATCACACTTCACACACTCATCACATTCATACTATGTATGTCTCAGGCCTCTTCTCCACCACATAGCACACTGCTATACGACACTACAACATCACTTTTAATACGTGCACGTGGACGTGCACACACACCCCAATGGGGGAATACAGCTGGATTCTTAGTTTCACTTCCAACTGATGCGGTGTGTCCATGGTACCTGCTGTTGTCCTGGTCTTGCACCTCGCAGGCCCCTGGGGCTCCAAGCCCTGTCTCCTTCCTTTGTCATAGGATCCCTTCCCCCCTGCCCTGCACCTTGATGCCCCGATGCCCACTGGTGACCAATGTAAACACAGCTCCAGTCATTTGGGAGACTGGTAGCTCTGCCTAGGAGTGACCTTCGTGGAGGGAGGGCTGGGTCTTGCGCTTCCTTTGTCTTCTGTGACATTGCCATCTGTGCCCATGATGATGGTGTGGTGGCTTCTGAAGGCAAGCCACCTTCCCACTCCCAGGGATCCTTCTCTGTGCTCACGCCTGCCCCATTGCAATGGGAAATCCTAGATGGTGCACACCAACTTTGAGTATAACACTGGCAGAAAATAAATGGATCTCGGTGAAAGACTCAGCCAGCACATACGGAATTAACAAGACAGAGTGATCGCCCCTCAGGTCTCCTCTTCCTTCCCTTCCATGGAAGTGCTGCGGGAGGAATCTATTGCCAGGCATTAGGCTGAGTGCTTCTGCCTCCATGCAGGGCTCAGGAATGGCCGTGTGCTTGTGAGGCAGCTCCGTGTGTCTGTATCTGGGGTTGGTAGGCCTTGGGGTACTTAGGGATTTTCTGTGCAGGGCGCAGTGATCCACCTGTTTTGTTGTTGTTGCTTTGATTTTTTTCCATGCCTCAGTATTATTTGCATGTGGACTCTGCCATAACTTACTTGATGATTCTATTTATGACATTGGGCTATTTCTAGTATTTTAAAAGCGATAGACTATGTAGAGATGTCTGCCCAGCCAGGTGTATGGTGGGGGTTGGATGACCCCTGGCCGAGCCCATAGACATGTGTTCTCATTCAAGACTTCTTCCCAGCATCTGTTTCCACTGCATTCTGGGAGAATTCCTCAGCTCCATCTTCCAGGTTACTCATTGGCTCTGTTCATGGTTACTGAACAGCGCTCCAACTACCATATTTTCTTTTTAAATAATTTTTTAACCAATTTTAAGATTTGCTAAAAAAAAATAAGCAGAAGTTCCTAGTTGCCCTGCAAACCCTCCTGCCTGTGGCAGGGTCCTCCTTGTTACGGTGATGTCGTGAGTGAGCAGCACATCGCTGTTCACCCAAGTCTGAAGTACGCTGGAAGGGTTCCTCTTTGTGTTGAGCATTCTATGCGCTTGGAGGAATGTGCAACGGCTCGACTAACATATGTGTGTTTCCCTAGATGCTTAGCTGTTCCTTTGTCTCACGAACTTAGTCCCGTTTCAAGAATCTACCTTTGGCCACACCTGGTGGGACATGCCTTCATCCTAGCTATAAGGGAGGCTGAGGCAGGATGCCCAAAAGCTCAAGCCTGGCCTTAGATAACTTAGCAGGACCTGGAGTCACAGTAAGAGGTGAAAAGGGATGGAGATGTGGTTTGGGGGTGGGGCACTCGCCCCCCATGTATGGGATGCTGGGTTAAATCCTTTGCAGCTTTGCTTCCTGTGGTGTGGGAGTGGAGAGGCATCCTGAGGGCTGGGAGCTTGCTGATTTGGGGAGTAGTGCCCATCGGATGCCCTCCTTGGCCTCTCTGGCATAGCTGCTTGCCCTTGAAACTCCAGGATGCCAGGATGGCACTACCCTAAGTCCTTTCCTGCACAAATCACTCCAAATAAGAATGACAGCATCGGCAGTGTGCAGATGCATGCAGGCAGTTTCCCTGATGAGCCATAATACTGCATGCTAGAGAGTGGTAGTTCCATTCCAGGGTGAGGGGAATAAGGCCCAGAGAGGTTAAGCAATGTGCCTGTTGTCACAGAGCCTGGTAGGGGTAAAGGTGGGGTTCTAACCAGGGCAGCAGAAGCTCCAGAGCCAATGCCCTTGTTCATTGTGGAGTGGCCCACCAGAACGGTTGTGGGCACACACTGTGATCTTAAAAAGAAGCAAGCCATGGCCCTCTCAGGAAGGGAGAGCAACATAGGAGCAGGGCTGGGGTTCTGGAGTCCCATGGCCTTGTCTCTTAGAAGATGGGGATTGTGCGGTGGGGGCTGGGAAGCCCTTGGCCTCTCAGGGAGGAAGCCCTGTGCTTGGCTTTCCCCCTTCTTGCCTCTAGGATCCCTGGCATGGCCTGTCCAGAGCCCAGGCAGGCTGGAGAGCTGTTGAAAGGGATCTGCGTAGGTCTGGGTGTACGGAAGTGGGTGTGAGTGCCTCTGGGGCAGTAGAGGGCCAGTGTCTCTGGGTAGGAAGCAGGGTTCTGTGTCACCTCCAGGGACAGAGAGTGGATGAAGGCACCGTGTTCTGCGTGGGGCTGCTGTCACTTCCTGGGGGAGCGCCCACGTCCCTAAGTGTTTCTGTCCCTGCCGTTCACTGGGAGGATGAATAGACGTATGGTGGGAAGGTATTTCAGAGATTCTCAGACTGAGAACTGGCCTCTCTTTTTGTTGAAACAGGAAATAGCCTGGATGTGGGCGTCGAAGTTGGAACAGGCTGTCACCCACCGTCCCACAGGGAAGCCTTGCTTAATAGCATCTGGCTCTGGCTCTTCAGGAGGTGGAGCCTTGTCTCAGCCCCAGGATGGGTTGCTGTGCCATGGGGTGATCCCTCAGAGCCCTCAGGGCTGGAGGCCTGGGAGGGGCCTGCTTCATTCACACCAAGGGAACTTTGGTGCTAAGTAGGAGGGTATGCATGGGTACTGCGATACTAAACACAGTGTGGATCTGAGGGTTGGAGGTGCTGCTGGGAGTCCCTGTGCCCTGAAGTTGGTGGCCTGGAAAGCCTTGGGCCTCCCTGAGCGTTGTTCTGTCCAGAGACAAGCCTGTTAATAAGTCCACCTTCGTGGGTCACCGGTGAGCCCTGTCTTAGGTGGTGAGAATTCCTCACTGAACACAGCAGAAGGGCATGGTGGGCTGGCTCAGTGGGGACAAGGGGCTGCAGCTCCAGGCAGAGAGCTGGAGGTGGCATCTGCAGGGCCACCTTTGAGGAGGGTAGAAGTGCTGGTGCTCACTAGTGGCATCCAGAGTGTCTGAGGAATGGCAGGAGCCTGTGAGGTGGAATGCAGTGTGGGTGGAAGGGAGGTGCATGGGCCTTTCATGCCATCCTCAAATCTGAGTGACAGAGGGGCCACTGGGAATGGAGTGGGGAGGGAGAGGATGGGCACTGACTTATGGGGTGACTTTTCAATAGCTCTGTGGAGGTTTAATCCCCACACAATGGTGTTCACCCCTTTCAGGAGCACAGTGAGGTGGTTTTAAGTGTCTTCTTGACATCTGTCATCACTCTGTGGTTCTGGAAATTTCCCTTCCTCTGGGGCCATTCCCAGTCTCCCCAGCCCCTGCTGTGGTTTCTCTCAGAGAACATTACTATTATTCTTTCTTTCTTTCTTTTTTTTTTTTTCAAATAATAAGATCAACATCTTTGTTGAATGGTGTGAAGTATAATAATATTTGTAAAATGTGCTCAAATAAGTATTCCTATTTAGGGAACTTTGACAAGTAAGGACATGTTTTAATTTGGAAATCAAGGTTTTTGTTTTTTGTTTTTTTTTTTTTTTTTTTGGTCCTGTAAGTTTTATTAGGTAGTCTCATGTTTTGCTCTCCTCTTTCTTTGACCCCCTTCATCCCCTTCTCATTTACAAAAGCTTTATTTCAATTTTTTCTTTTCCTCACCTTTCCCTACTTCTTTCCTAGTTGCCCTTTTTTCTTTTTTAAATGTATTTGGTACAGGTTCTCACTAGGCAGCTTGGACTCATACTGATCCTCATGTTTTCACCCTCTGCAGCCCTGGGATTACAGGTGTACACCACCACACTTGGATTCATTCTCAGGCTCAGTGCACCCCAGGGGCAGGGATGGCATGGCACGTGGGACTAGGGATCAAACCCTAGGCCCCATGCTTCCCAAAGCAGGCACTTAGTCTGATGACCTGTCTCGTTAACCCTTCCCCTTTTCATTTCAAAATTTTCCTCATACTTTAAAATAGGTAAGTATATGTAAAAAGTATTCCAACACCATTGGTCGTTTGAGAGGCACAAATTAAAACAACCCTGAGATTCCTTTTAATCCAGAAAGAATGGCCGTCATCAAGAAATCAACCAATGCCAAATGCTGGAGGGGCTGTGGGGGAGAAAGGAACCCTTCTCCACTGCTGGTGGGAGGCCAGATTAGTGCAACCACTGGAGATCCATGGGGAGATTCCTCAGGAACCCAGGAGTAGAGCGTCCATCCACCTCAGCCTTTCTTCTTCTTGGTATCTTCATAAAAGAATTGAACCCATAATACCACAGCGATATGTGCACACCCATGTTTATAACAGCCTAAATGTCTATCAGCTGGTGAATGTATAAAGAAGATGTATTTTTTCTGTGTAATGGAGAACTGCTTTGCCATGCAGAAGGATAAGCTTGCGACAGTCCTAGGTGGATGGACCTTGAGACCTTACCCTTAAAGTGAAATGAATCAGACACACATGTTCAGATATCAGATTTTTTTCTGGTGTGGAGAAGTGTAAATAAGGACCACAGTGTATAATAGATACTGTGAAATTGGAGAACACTTTGTTGAGTGTCACCACCATCCAGGGGTGTGCGTCCCCTACGTTTGTGGTGAGGGGCTAGGGCGTGCCAGCAGGAGTACCCTGGTGGCCATGTAGAGAGGACCGGCAGCCTAAAGCCCAGGCAGGAATCCCTGGTGAGAAGCCTGAGGGCCCAGAAGCCAGGACCTAGCTGTGTGGCTGAGTGGATGAGAGGAAGGGGGTTCTGGAGGCATCAGAAACTAGAGTCTGTACCATTGACCAGGGGCTGGGATAGGGTGAGAGAGAGAAGGTGGGGAAGCAGGGACCCAGGCTGGGTGAGGACTCACCATCTGCTGGATGGGGAGGCCTGGGTGGAGCTGGGTCTTACGTGTGGGCTTAGGCTGCCCTTGGGCCTTCTGAGCTGGGGAAGCCTGCTGGGTGCACCCTGGAGGTGTGGCGAGAAAGCCCAGCTCAGAGAAGGCTCTTGTCCTGAGGGTGGTCCTGTGCCAGGCATCCTGCAAGTCAGGTGGAAGCTCCCCTAAGGACACCCATAAGTTACATGTGTGGTGCGTGTCTGCCATGCAGTCTAAATGTGGCCCCAGCCAGAGTGCAAGGGTGCATTGTGCTTGGTGCCCACCTCTGTTCTTCCGTTGTCGAGGGCACCAAGCCATCTGAGCCAGAACCTCCCCTCAAGTTCACATCTGTCCCGTTAAGAACCCTTTACACATTGCAGGAAAATTGTAGCCCATTTGGAGAATTTGTGCATTTTGTGTGTGTGTGTGTGTGTGTGTGTGTGTGTGTGTGTGTGTGACATTTCCTTCATCTCATCTCTCTTTGAACACTTTGAGGATTTGTTTTAGGAAAGTTAAAAGAAATGTCTCTGCTTTAGAACAAAATCATGAATTTCTCAGAAGATGTCAAAGCATAAAAATATACTTAATATGAGCCGAGTGTGGTGGTGCACACCTATAATCCCAGCACTTGGGAGGCTGAGGCAGGAGGATCAGTGCGAGTTTGAAACCAGCCTGGTCTACAAAAGTGAGCTCAAGGCCAGCCTGAACTGCATAATGAGAACCTGTCTCAAAAAGACAATATATATATACATATATATATATACACATATGTATATATATACATATATATACATATGTATATGTATATATATACATACATATATATATATACATATATATATATATATATATACTTAATATTTATGGGTGAACACATTATTGTATCTTCCCTTGCATCCTATGAGTGTGCCAAGTCCATGGCAGGGTGTACCCCTACCACCATCCCCAGGGGCTGTAACAGGTCAGTGCAGAGAGAGCCCTGGGTGTGGCTGTCCACAGTTTGAGCCCTAGCTTCTTCTTGAACTGAGCTCTGTGACATTGAGCCAGTGACTTTCTCCGGCTTGGTAGGACAGGATGAGGATAGAATTTGTGTGGAGTTGTCACCCTGCCGCTGGGCTGGCGGGGCAGCCCTGTCCAAGTCTGTCAGCCCTCACACTGTGGAACCTCTGTGCTCTTTGCTGGTCCTGGGCCTTGCTTCAGGCCCCTCCTGCACCACTCTACAGGGCCCTGGGAGCCTGGTGGCTAATACCTCCACCAGGTACTTGGGTCATTTCCTCGCTTACCTGGGTGTCCCTGCTGCCTGTGCAGTCTGTATAAGCACCCAGGGGACTAGCGTTGTACTGTGTTGCCAGGGACTGCGAATGCCCAGAGCCCAGTGGCTTCCAGGGGTGGCGTATTCGCTGGGATCATTCGTAAAGGACGGGGCCTGGTGGAGTGGTACATACCTGTGTGCTTGAGCTTTTGTGTGAGAGAGCAAGTGCCCCTCTTGCTTTGTCTGGGGCTGTGGCTTGTGAGCCCAGCTGTAGCCTGGACTACTGGAGCTGGACATGGGAAGTGGCCAGCTGGAGCCCTCCTTAGGCCCCAGCCCTTGCAGCTCCTATACGTGCTCCCTGGGCTGAAAGGATCAGAGCTCAGGAGGTGCCCAGCTACCCACCAGCCATCAGCCTGGGGCCAGCCCCTAGTCTTGAGGACCCGATTCCTCATGTGTGCCTGTGTGGGTATCAGGGCAGACGGTGGCACAGGATGAAGTGCATCTCTGTAGCTTGTTCCTCTCCTCTCAGGACTGGCCAGAAGACCAGGCTCCTGAGCCGGATGGGCTGGATCCTTCTGGGGAGTCCCTCTGATAGGCAGGAGCTCCAGCTCTAGTGCTCACCATCCGTGGCGCAGTCCACAGCCCTGGGTCCACCCATCGTAGCTGTGATGGGGACGCTTCCATCCAGCGTGGAGGGAGTGTTATTATTTTGTTTCAGGAAATTTCTGGTGAACCTTGATATTTCCTGCTGCCCACAAAGTATTATTCAGAAGGCAGCATGGATGTGGTCCTGTGGGTCAATAAGGAGCATTTTGGCAGGATGTCCAGTGGAAGGCCATTCATTTGTTGCTTAGAACAGTGAGTTCCACTTCCTCTCATTTAATTTGCCTGACATCTTCGCTTCTTCCCATCTTTCCCCCCTTTTTTGCAAAGGAGCTTTTCTTCCCTCTTCACTTTGTCCCAAAGCAGCCTAGGATGTTAGGGGCTGTTTAATCCCCATATGACCTCAGCCGGGGCAGGTTGGTGTGTGTCACTTGTACCCACCCTGCTCCCAGCAGCTCTCTGAGGTTGGTAGTGCTGGGATGTGATAGGCAGGAAGGTGGAAGACAGGGGTTAAGCAGCTGCTGGAGTCCTAAGATGCCAGGCCAGGCAGTCTGGCTATAGCCTGGGCCCCTTGCCCTGTGCCTGTGACTGCAGAGGGTGTCACTGAAAAGCAGTAAGGGCCATGATATGGTGTAGGGGACCTTGGACTTGTAACCCCAAGGGGCGTGGTGGGTCAGTGTTTCCTTCTGAGCTTCAGCTGCAAGATGAAAATCTGGACTAGCAGTGGCCAAGGGAGTAAAGATGCTGCATTTCAGGGGACAGTAAGTGCAGAGGAGAACCCAAAGCTGGGCAGGAGGTCAGGAGTGGCTGGCCGTGCACTGTGGTCTTAAATATAGCTGTCAGGGAGAACACAGCAACACAGTGGAGAGGAGGGAGGGCACATGTGGAAGTTGTGGAGAAGGGCTCATGCCGAGGCCCTGAGGTGGTACCTGCTTGCTTGTCAAGGGAGGCCTATGGCAGGGAGCTGGAAGTGGGGGCGTGTAGGCTTAGACTGTGGTGAAGGCCTGGCATCAGGAGGAAGCATTTGGGCTGGGTGCTGAGGCATAGGGCAAGCAGGGCACCAGAAGCAGTGAGCCCTTAGGAGGCTGGAGGCTGGAGGCTGGACATGGCTATTGGTGGGGACAGGGGCAGTGCTGGGAGTCTCCCTTTCAGAGGCAGAGCAGTGTAAGTGTGCATGCAGGGGCAGGGGATGTCCAGGGTGGCTCCGAGGCTGCAGCCTGAGCACATAAGGACTGAGTGGAGCAGGGGGCCAGGGCTGGGGCAAGTAGCTCTTCAGGGCCAAGCATGAGGGACCCCTGCAGAGCCTTGAATTTCTGCCTCTCAGGTTGAGGGGCATACGGGGGCTTCATGGAAACTCACCTGGCAGAGCCAGGACACTCAGGGACATGTGTGCTGCTGGAAGAAGGGTGGCTCTGGTGCTGCTGTGGGCAGAGCCACCAGGCTGTCTTCTGTGCTGCATGAACAGCCCTCACTCCCTGGGCTGGATGTCTTCCTGCTGCCTTCCCACACTGGGAGTTTACATTTGCCCAGAAATCTCTTGCAGAGTTCAGCCACAGCTGTAGAATGGCTTTGCCGAGCTGCCTGGGCAGTGAGCCTGGGCTGGGGTGTCGTGGAAACTCTCCCAGCTGAGGGACGACCACTGGATGGGCAGTGCACGTGGCAGTAGGTGTGAGCACGTGGCAGTAGGTGTGAGCACAGGGGGCTCAGGACAGGGCTGGGTGATCCAGATGCAGTATGCAGATGGTGTGGATGGTGTGGCCCCAGGCCCTGTGGGCAGGCTGACTGTAAGAGCCCTGTCCTGCAGGGCTGGCCATTACTCTGCTCTCTAGGGGCCCTGGGCCAGCTGGGTCTGTGGGTGGCAGTTTTGGTATGGCCAGGTTCTGTGTCTTTCCCAGTGACCTGGCCATCCTTTGGCCGAATGGGCCTGGCCATTCCCAGCTGGTCTCCGTACCTCACGAGGTTGGCTGCTGCAGTAACTAGGTACTAGGTGAGCTGACACTCACCTGGTATGTTGCCTGTCCAGTTTTTCCTAGGTCAAGAATCAAGGTGGAGAGCAGTAGCTGGCACTTGTAAACCCTGCTCCCCTGGATGCCAGTTACTGGTGCAGGGCTTTGCTAGTGGCTAGGGTGTCTGCTCTTCCTTGCAGATTTGTCCACAGGGTTGACCTGGAGAGTGGCCAAGCCCAGGAAGAAGGGCAGGTGTGTGTGTGTGCCCAGCCAGGAGGGCGGCCAGCTAGGCACTGCAGTGTGCAGACGACTGAGAGCCTGTGCCCTGCCTGTCATGGGTTGGCACCACCGAAGCTGCTGGCCAGAGGATGAGTGGGCAGTCATACGCTGCCTGTCCGCCAGGGAGCAGCTCTGCTCGTGGCACGCTCTGTGGAAGGAGTGTGGCTGTGAAGCTGGCTGTATGTTTAGCCTTGGGAGTGCGCTGCTGGTGGTGGCCCTGGGGTAGGGAGTGGACAAGTTGTTAAAGCAGTTCTGCTGTTGGCCACCACGGAAGCCTGTGATTCGGGGACTGGTGGGTGGCTCCTGGTGCAACCAGACTGGCCTGGGCCTGTTCCCAGTCAGGATGTAGGCTTGAGGTCCAGGGGAATGGGTGGACGTGGTTAGTGGGGCCTTCTCTGCAGGGCTGTCCTATACAGCTTCAGTTGCCAGAGGTGTCGATGCCAATGAGGGTCCCTTCTCCCCCAGGGGCTGTGAAAGTCTAACTGAGTGACCTCTGTATTCCCACTCAGGGTCACTCATGGGGGTGGTCCCTTCCCCCTTAGGTCATCCTACCTTGTTTGGATGCCACGCGTTTCTCCACCATCAGAAACTTCTGGTGACCTCTTTTGCCTGTCTGATGAGGACCAGCAGGAGTGTGGTCACTGCTCATCAGGTTCCAGCAGCCTCTGCTGGGGCTGCTTCCTTTCTGCCCCGAGTCTTTGGCGTCCGCCGTGACCTTCCTCCTGACCCTTGCCTTCCCCAGGCCTTGCAGCCCCTTACCTTCCCCCTCCTGTCTCAGTTTGAAGATTCACCTCAAACTGAAGAGGAGACTTTTTAGTCTGAAGGCACATGTTTCCATGGGGTGAAGCAGCTCCCACAGGAGCAGGGGCCCTAGCGGGAGCAGGAGAGGGTGTTAGGGTCACATGGGTGATGTCAGGGACACACACAGAACCGCAGGAGCAGGATGGGCTAAGGGCCAAGTGGGAGGAGGGCAATATGGGATGGATGGGGGGGACGGCTCACGGGACGGAGGATGAGGGGGAAGGTGAAGGGGAAGTGAGTAGGAGGAGAAGGCTGTGCCATGTCCAGGGTCCTACTAGTCTCAACAAATGTACAGTATATGCCATACGCATTAGATAATGTTAGCAATACCAAGAAGAATGAAAATGTGGGAAGTGGAATTAAGGGAGAGTGGAGAAGAGGCTAAAAGAACAAAAAGAAAATGTATTATATATATATGTGTCCACTCCCGAAGATAACTCTAAATGGTGTGTGGTAATAAAGATTTTTTTAAAATTAATAACCAAAAAAGGGCAAGGCTAAGCACAGTGTGACTGCCACTGAAGTTGGGGGATGCGTCCTAGACCTGGGTTTTGAAGAATGAGTAGGAGTTTGCTGGGAAGGTTACATAGGAGCAGTCAAGGCAATGGCTTAGATAGGAGTGTGAGAGAAGTGAGGCAGAGAGCACGGGGCCTCATGGTGGCATGAGCAAGGCTGCAGCTGTGGGTGGAGCCTGTGCCTGCTGGCTCAGAGTCAGTGACTCTGGCGTGGAGTGCTGTGGCTGCGTGCTGTCCCCCATGTGAAGAAGGGGGACCAACAGGGGTGGGGCGGCCTGGGTTCCCAGAAATGGACAGTGCCCCCCAGCATCTTTCTGTGTCCTAGCAGGTCCGTGGACAGGGAGCATCGTTGCACCCAGGAGGCCCCTGCTCTGGGACATGGCTCTGAGGAAGTGGTGAACTGCAAGGTGGTGACTGGCACTGAAGTTCCACGAGTCCCATCAGTGGCAGGGTTGGGTCCCCCCTTGGGCCTGGTGGGGAGCGGAGCAGGGAGGAGTTGGGTGGGCTGTGAGGCACGATGTCTCAGGGCTGCTGTCGTTTTGGGGAAGGGAAGGCAGCTGGGGTACACGTGGCTATGGGGCCTTGCCGGCTGTTCTTGGCAGCACTCGGGTGGGAACTGAGGTATCTGTCTCTGTGGTTCTGCATAGAGCCCTGGTGGCTGCTTGATCTGAGGCTGGCACTGGTCTGGGAGCGGCCACTGCCTATGTGCTGACCCTTGTCTGCACCCAGGGAAGAAGCAGCGTCCCTTGCCCTCCCCGGGGCTTTTTCTGGACCTCCACGCTTGCACTGTCTTTCTTTCTTTGGCAGCATCTTTCCCTGGCTTCAGCTGTGGCAAACGCTAGTTTGCAGTGCTGGGAACCAATCCCAGGACCTTGCACAGGCCAGTGAGTGCTCTACCACTGAGCTGCATCCCGCCAGCACAATTTTAAGGCGAATAACCCCAATTACACTAAGCAGTGTACCCCTGTAGCAGCTTCCTGTTGTAGAAAAACAAGCTAGGAACGGATCCTTGATGAATGTCTCATTTCCTGTGAGAGCAGAGGAAAGCTGGAATATTAGTGGCCAGGGTTTCCCGTAGCTCTCTCCAGAAGAGTTGGAAGTGTTCCTTTCCCACGTGCCTAGCATGGAGCTGGGCTACAGGATCTTACTGTGTAGTTCGGGCTGGACAGCGACCAGCCTCAGAGCACCTGGTATGTGTAGTCACTGACCTTTGTGTGTACACATGGTGGCACCCTTGAAGATTTGGGGAGGATCGTGGTAGCTCTTGTTTTTCCAAATGCTTGCTTGCCCTGAGGAATCTTGGAGTCCTCCTGCTCTGAGGTTCTGGGCTGTACGCTCTATGTGAGCACACCTCCTTTCCTTATGAATGAGCTGTTGTCCTTTCCTGCTGGTTAATGCCCTGTTTGTTATCTTTTTCCTTACAGTCTTGTGAATATTCAAGCCTTGCTGTCTCCTGTCAGGGGGAGCGAGCCACCGCAGGGTCTTGGGGGGTGTCCTGCAGACCTGGCGAGAGGCATCTTGTGCCTGGAGATTCCTGGTGAGTAGGATGTGTCTCAGTTCCTGTCCCTGGTCCCCGGAGTGCTTGACCTGACACGCCCTTCCCATAGGCAGCTCAGCTAATGTGCTAACCAGAGCACTATGTGCTCTCCTTCAGCCCGAAGCTTTGGTGCAGCTAGTGCTCATTTTAAAATCATTTTCTGTTTTCTCGGATTTACCCTTCCTTTGTATCTCTAGGACTGTTTCCAAGGATCCATACAGACACCAAAATCTGATGATGCCACGTGCCTTATATAAAATGGCACAGTGTTTGCATCGAACTTGCGCTTCCACTTCCTTCAAATCCTCTCTAGATGACTAATAATACTTCACATAATGCAGATACTGCAGAAATAGCTACTATACTGTGTTAGCAGACAAAATGACAAGAAAAATCTGTGTACATGGTCAGTATGGATGCAGTCATTATAGCCCTAACTGCACAGTGTATAAATGAGTCATGAGGTGGACAGTGCTTAAACAGTGGGTTCTGGAGAGGAGTCAGAATTTGAGATCACAGGAGATGCCACAGCGGTGTCTGCCCACACTGTGACACAGTGTGGATTCAGCGTGTGCTTGGTGTGTGGTAGCTTTTTTTGAAACAGGATCTTACCGTGTAGTTCAGGCTGGCCAACTCATGATGATCCTCCTGCCTCAGCCTCCTAAGCCCCAGGATTATACGTGTATGCCACCATGTCCAGCTATGGTGACATTTTGGAACTTGTTGGAGTTAAAAATACCCCCATGTATGCCATATAGGTGGCACCTGTAGATGCAGAAACCCAAATGTCTTTAGAGAAGAAAGTTAAGGAAAGAGAATGGATGTCATTTGAGGACAAATGGCCAGATAGTAGACATGTGTTTACTGTAACCTTGTTGATCTTGTCTGTGGGAGTCACCTGTTCCTGTCCTCTGTTGCCCTGGTGCCTTCTGTCCTCTGTGCTGCAGTCCTGGGTGTCCCTTCCTGGCACTGGTGATGAGGCCCAGGGATGTAGGTGATCAGCTCTTCCTGGCAGCTCCTTCAAGCACAGACACATACCATGTGACAACATCCTGGCCCACATGTACTGCCTGCCCCAAAGTGACTGCAGAGGGTTATAATGAGCTGAAAATTCCTGCTGCTAAGATGTTGTAGCTGTTAGAACATCCCAGCACAGTGTTACTCATGTGTTGATGACAATGCTGGTGTGAAAAACCTATTGTACTGCCAATCACATAAAAATATAGCATGTAATTATTCACAGTACAGAGTAACTTGGGAAAGACAATTACTATGGTTTGGATCTGGACTGTACACTAAAGGCTCATGTGTTAAAGGCTTGCTCCCTAACTTGGCTCTATTGGGATATGATGGAGCCTTTGAGAGGTGGAGCCTAGTGAGAGGAAGTGAGGTCATTGGGGGCCTGGCCTTCCAGGGACTTGTGGGACCTCATCCCCTCCTTTTTCTCCTTCATATCCTAGTCATGGTGTGAGATGATCAGGATGACCATGGTCAGGAGATGACCATGAGATGCTATCTTTT
The DNA here is from genome assembly GCA_004027025.1 of Myocastor coypus. Taxonomy (NCBI): domain Eukaryota; kingdom Metazoa; phylum Chordata; class Mammalia; order Rodentia; family Myocastoridae; genus Myocastor; species Myocastor coypus. The sequence continues at coordinate 11,287 of PVJA010003528.1, read as the reverse complement.
CTCAGGCCCAGAAACAATGGGCCAACTAATCATGAATGGAAATCTTCAAAAGTTTGAGTCAAAATAAACCTATGGACTTCACAGGCTGATCATCACAAATTTTTTTTCTTTTTTTTTTTTTTTTTTTTGTGTGTGTGGTAACAAAAAACTAACAACAATAAATGACTGTTACTGGTGTATGTATTTACTATTTTACTGTATATATTTTTATATGTTTTTTAGAATGTACTTCTTGTATTTACAAGAAAAATCAGTTGATTATAAAGCAGGGTGCCCTGCTGTGGTGGCAGAAGCCTCATAGGTCTCTTGTGTACCCCATGTGTTGATCACATTGTCTTTTCTCTGGTTAATTTAATCTTGTGTTGTTTCACCCATCATGGTCCTATAGCCACACACAATGTCATGTATATCTAATGTACGTGCACGCACACGCACACACACAGCACCATACACACTCTAGGTTGATGCCGCACCCCTATGATGTCCCCATAATGGGGCAGCAGCTGGGTGATCCACTTCTCAGGATGCATCTCCATCGTCAGGGATGCCTGGCTGTGTTTGTTAAAGCCATTAGAGTAGCAGAGGTACACTTCCTCCTGTGTGCACTGGACCCCACATGGCGTGGAGTGAGCTACAGTTGCTTTCCTGATGTCACCGCAGAAAGTCAGGGAGAAAACTGAGTTGATTGCTTACATGCAAGAGTGGTGGAACTGGACTTTAGATCCTTGTCTTTAGACTTTCAGCCGCAAATGTCATGACACCAGGGCATGTCCTGGCAGCTAAACCTGGCCTGTGCATGGATTTGCCTGTGTGGCCCTCTGAGGAGGACAGCACTAGCTGTGTTGTGGTGCATGCTACCCATGCTAGACCCAGTGCCTCCACTCACTTCTTCAAAGTTATTTTTATTTGGTCACATTAATGCACATACATATGTTAGAAGTTAGTGGAAAGATAGCAGGTTATGACATTCACGTTCCTGTACAAGCCCCTCCCTTACCCCTGTAGTTCATTTGTTTTTTATAACTGTTTTGTTGGGGCTTAACTCCATATCTATCAAAATAAGGCAATGATTTAAAAAAAATTTTTATGTGTGTGGTGCTGAGGATTGAACCCAAAGGCCTTGTGCATGATATGCAAGTGCTTACAATCCTATTTCTTGACCATATATTGTGCTAAAGATAATTTTAATGTACATAGTCTCCTGTTTAGAACTGTTGCATTTAACCAATACAGTTATATTGGCATTTTATAGCAGTTGTTAGGAAAAGCCACATGAAGCAATAGTAACAAACATCCCCCAGCTCCAAAATATAGTAATACTATATCTTATTGTGCTTCGTGGTATTGTGCCTTGCAGATAACTTTATAGTTTTTAAATTGAAAGTTTGTGGCAACTTCACATTGTATAATTCTATCAGTGCCATTTTCCCTACAGTTCAGTTGATTGATTGATTGATTGATTGATTGCATTTGGGGCTGAGACAGCACACCTGGGGAACCGGGGCGAAGATGGTATGCCTGGCATGTGGGGCCAGGGGTTTGAACTCAGGTCCTTGTGCTTGCCAGGTCGGTGCTTATTCCTCTGAGCTATTTCTCTAGGCCCCCAGTTCAGATTATTCTTAGTATTTTTAAGCAACAGTTTTTCAGTAGGGATTATATGTTGCTTTTATTTTATTTTGTCTTTTTGAGATAGGGTCTCCCTATGTAGTTCAGGCTGGCCTTGAGTCCACTTTGTAGCCCAGGCTGATCTTGAATTCCCAAGGTTCATCGTGCCTCAGCCTCTCCAGTACTGAGACTGCGGTATGTGCCACCATGCCTGGCTTGTTGCACTTTTCAGATGCAGGAGCATTACACACTTAATAGCTAGAGTATCATGCAAACAAAACTTCTGTGTGCACTAGGAAATCAAACCATTCCTGTGGCTCACTGCATTTTAATACTCGCATTGTTACCCTGGTAATGCATTAAACTACCGTGTCTCTGAGGCTCACCTGTACTTTGGTTTCTTTGGTGAACAAGATCATGGCCTCTAAGCAGCAGGACAGGGACAGATGGGTCTGTCTTGGGTTACCTGGCATGGGGTGCTGAGGAGATTGTTGTGGGTTCAGGACACTTGGCTGTGTCTCCATGCTTGGTGGTCTCTGTGTTGCTGTCCCCTTCTCGGTGTGCTTTTCTCTAAGAACAGCCCTGCTCTCCTCTGTGTGGCCAGCATCGACGCTCCATGCTGTCCAGGAGCCCTTCCTTGGTTTTATCCTTGTTATGTGCCGTAGTCTCCATTCTTTGCTCTTTCTGGGTACTGCAGGGGGTGATGGTGGGCAGAGAGGGACGGGGGCATCTCCTCCTCCATCCGCTGGGGCTCTCACCTGTGTGCCTTCCAGTGCTTTGTCCGATGGGATGATCAGATGCAGATTTTCAATTTGTGCCTTGTTTATGTTTTTTCAGTGATCCTTGACCCTTCCTCAGCCTGGTCACCTTCACCCACGCACTGCCCCTCTGTGGGCTGGGAAAGCCCTCCGGACTGTGCTTGTCTGAGCCCAGGTTTAGAAGACATGGGTCTGGTGTCTCAGCTATAAATACGATGTCTTTGTTGGGTGTGGTGGTACGTGAACATAATCTCAGCACTCAGGTGGCCGAAGCAGGAGGACTATTGCAAATTTGAGGCCAGCCTGGGCTACATAGTGGGTTTAAGACCTGGGCTACATAGTGAGACCCTATCTGATAAATAAATAAATAAATAAATGGATGTTGTCTGTATTAAAACATGGAGGTACATTTGCATAATATAAAATTAACTGTCTTAAGCTCATTTAAAAAACTGATAGGGTTGAAAAGTAAAGAATATCTTTGTGTAATGCTTTGATACAGGCTTACATGTTACACTGTTCAAACCTGTGTCATTCGTCATTTGTCATTTCTTTATGGGGAAAGTACTGAAAAATGTTTTTGAGCTTTTTGAAATAGACTGTACCATGTCACTGTCTCTATTCACTCTGCTGTGCTGAAGCACCCGGAACTTCTGCCTGCTGGATTGTGGCTTGGTACCTGTTTTTCTGCTGTTGTCACCCCTCCCTTCTCCCACCCTTCCCCCATCTGACAGCCATCCTCCTCCCAACATCTGAGATCAGCTCTGGTAGGTTCTGCTTTGGAGGGAGGCTGGTCCACTCTGCTTTCTGTTGGCTTATTTCTTAATGCAACAATCTACAGTGCCATCTCCGTCGTTCCATATGATGGGATATCGTTATTGTGCTGTGCTGTGGAGTATTCTGGGGGATATATGTGCCTTGTTTTCTTCATTCTTCCCTGCATCAAACCATTGACCATTTTGAACATTTATTATCTCCCTAATGCTGTGTGACCACTGTCTCTCTGGTCCCCAAACATTTTCACCATCCCTGAGGGAAACATTCATAACCATTAGGCAGCCAGCCTCATTCCTCCCCTGCCCCTGGTCCCTGGCAGCTACTAGTCTGCCCTCCTGCTTCTTTGACTTAACACAGCATTATCACAGCTCTGCTGGCCCCCTCCCGCCCCCAGTCTGCTGAGCCGGTCCTGCTTTGTGCTAGAGAAGATGCTGGGTAAATTTGTAGCCGTTGCTGCTCTCCCTCTGCCAGAGCCATTCATGGGTGTTTCCTGGCTTTTCCCAGCAAGCATCTATGGGAGATCTTGGAAAAATAGCCCCCAATTTTGGGGGTTCATAAGAGGCCCCAGGAGTTTCTAGCTGTTGCCTGAGTCCACACTCTGCCTTCAGCAGTTTGTCAAAAAGCACCCACCTTCTGGCTTGGTGCTTCTGCCGCGGGTCACCAGATGTCTCCGTCTATATCTTAGCACGGCGATCTGCAATGCAGCTTCCTGACCGGCCCAAGGAAGCTCACTGATTTCCAGTCTGTCCAGCTCTTTTTTGTCATGCAGAGGGGAGCAAGGACTCTACACCTTTTACATGTTTGAGCTGACATGCCACTTCTTGTCCTGCTTTGCTTTCCCTCCTGTTCCTTATAGCGACCAGCACTGCATTCTTTATTTGATGGCAAGCTATTTGGCTGTCTGTCTTGTCTATTGGTGTGTAGGCTCTAGACAGATCTCTAGAACTGTGCAGAAGAGACTCCAGAATTCCAGAACTCTGTCTGGGTGCTCCTGCTTATCTTGGTACCTAGAGAAGAGCTTGGCATGTTTGGGATAAAAACACCTGAAGTGATAAAGGATGAGGCTAAGCCACCCATGGCAGTGGCTGCTGATCTGTGTGGTCTGTTGTGCCAGGTGAACTGGAGACTCAGATCGGTGAGCTCTGGTTTGTATGTGTTTATCCCCCAAGGGTTCTTGTGCTGAGAGCTTGGTCCCTAGCCCAATGATGTCAGAGGTGGTGGAAATTTCTAGAGGAGGGCTTTTGTGGGGGGCCTTTGGGAGGGGTGAGTGTGACCTCCACAGGGCCCAGTAATGCTCCCGAGAGTGGCTACTTGCAAAGCAAGTCCACTCCGAGTGCTTGGCCTCCCCTGCACGCAGCAGCTATTTCCCATCCTGCTGCTGTACCACGTTGCAGTGCAGCCCAGGAGACCCTTGCCGCAGGCCGAGGGCTCGGGGCTGCCGGTCTGTGCTTCCTGCTTCCAGAACCGAGAGCTCCTTTTTAGTATTGGATCCAGCTCAGGGTAGCCTTACAGCAGTAAAAAAGGGGCTCAGACAGAGAGGGGTGGCAGATTCCTGCTGGTCCTCAGAGATCAAGGGGCTTGAGACAGCAGCCCCTTGCTGCTGCTGCTGCTGCTGCTACTGCTGCTGTGTGGCCCTGAGCTGGGACACTGCATGCCTCCTGTGATGATCTTTAGACGTGGCCCTGTGGTGGTGCTGGAGCCCGATCCCCAGGGAGCATTTGGCATGGATGAAGGGGCTCTTCTGTGGTCTCTTGGGGATTACCAGCAGTTTCACCCTCTTACGTGTACAACCCTCTACCACCTCCCCCTCCCCTGCTCCATTCTCAGTACTTTTGCTTTAAGGGCTGCAGGAGTGGGATGCTGGCACGTGCAGAGAAGCAAGCACCCTGTTTCCCACACCTTGTTGATCTCTCTGATAGTTTAGATTCTCATAAACAGATTTCTAAATCTTCACCATCTGTTGTTCTCTTAATCACAAGTCTAAAAAATATTTTCCTAATTCTACCAAAGGGGGGGGTGACTTTGCATTCCTAAAGACCATAGTTCTACTGTGGGATGCATGTGCAAATCTGCCATCTACCCTAAATACAAAGTTGTTTCTGCCCAACTCAAAATGTTCCCAGTGGTTATGTCACCCAGAGTGCAATCTTGGCCCACTTATCTCCATGTGAAATATCAGCAGAGCCATAGAGGAGCCAGGCTTCTGTGGGAGTCTGGGGGCCGTGTTGCCCTCTGGCTTCTGTACCGCCAGCCTGCCAGCCCATCTCACCAGTTCATGATAGACCCAGGTAGTGTGAGCAGCCTGGCTTTGTGGCCCATGGACCCCAGGTTGACAACCCTGTTGGAGAAGAGTGTATCATATCTAACACTCGACCTAGAGCCAGTGCTGCTGTCCCCTGGGGCCCTCAGAGTCCCCTGTTCCCATACCCTTTACATTGCATCTCCCAGGTTAGGTGAGAATGGAGCAGGAAAGAGCCTTTAGCATTACCCAGGTGTCCTGAGTTTCTCCTGGATACATGTTCTTCCCTGGCCAAATGAACGCTTAGGCAGGCCCTGGGGCTCTCCCGTGACCTTCAGACCCAAGAACACTTGTGTTTGGCAATAAAAAATGATCACAGATCTCTGAGCTTCTCACGGATGGAACTCGGTGTGGGGGGAGGGCTGTACGCTTCCTCTTCTCTCCCTTTTTGCCTCCTTCCTCACCAGCAGGGCCTGTGGCTGCATGTCCAGGGCAGAGCTGGAGTGTCTGGGGAAGGGCATTCTTGCCACTAATGGCCCTCTTGGTCCTTCTGGGTCCAGCAGTGGTTTAATTCTGGCATGTTTTCCCAAGGGGACCCTGGAGTTGCCCCTGCTGAGCACTTGCTGACTGGGTGCCTGTGACTGCTGTGCCTCCTGGGCAGTCCCTCTGGGTGACCCTTTGGGGCATCCCTAGGGATGGGGGAACACCCATGGGGTAGTAGGTGGTTCTTTAGTGGGCAACTGTTGGGCCATGGCCTCTGGATTTTGGGTTCTTAGGAGACCCAGGCAATAACCCCCCTGCTTCCCGATACTGGAGCCTCAGCAGCCATCCCTGGAAATGCTGCTCACTGCTCAGGCCAGGTGAGACCACTGTCCCCTCCCTACCTTGCTCCTACCCTGTTCACCTCCTGTGGGTCCTGACACTGGTGAGTAGGCCGTGAGGTCTCTGTAGGTGGAGGGGGTGGACGTGCCGCTCACCTCTGCAGGCCCAGGGCAGCAAAGGGCTTATTCTATGCCCACTGGTGACCTCCTGGGAGATGCTGTTTGCTGTAGTTCCTGGACCCTGGAGGACACGTAGGAGTAGAAGGTTATGGGCTCTTGAGCTGGCAGTGGGGACTCTGGTGGCACTACCTGGAGTCTGTCCCCTGCCAGCTGCCCTTGCACAGTGGTTGCAGTGGCCAGTACCTTCGCTCTCTTCCACCAGGAAGGAGCTTGTGCAGAGCAGCTGGCACCAGCATGGCACAGTCCCGGGCTGCTCTTTTAGCTGTCCAGGGCTGCAGCTTTAGCGCAAGGCTGGGGAGACCTTCTGTCTTCCAGGTGGAAAATGCATGGCTTGTGGACTTCACTGCCAGCTTCTTTGCAGCTTGCAGATTGTTTCTTCCAGGGAGGGTCCAGAGGCGTCTTCCTCAGGAGTTCGGCATCGTCAGAGGGTTCAGTGGGTTGTCACATTCTGCATTGGGCTTAGTGATGGGAAAGGTTTATGTCTCTTCGAATTAACAATAATTTAAAATTATAATTTTGGTCTTAATTGTATGTATTTGGGGATCCCATTTAAATCTTTGGAAATAATTGTAGGGTAATATTTGGAGAAGTTATATTAAATGCACAGATGTTCAAGGAGAAAAGGGTCCCAGTGGGAAAGCCTCCGCCCTGGCAGAGGGGGGCTGGCAGGGATCCTGCTGCAGGTGGCTCTGAAGCAGGAGGTGGCTTGTTCCAGCCCTTCCTCATCTGCAAGTGAGAGGCTTCCTGCGGCCGCTGGATGGGGCTGACCCCTAGGGATGCCCTGTTCTTTTCTCTGTGCACTTAAGTATGCTACGTATGCTAGGCACGAGAGTCAGAGCAATCACTGATAATAAAATAGAACAATTATAGCAATGTACTGTAATAAAGTCATTTAGAATTATGAATTGTTTATTTCTGGAATTTTCCATTTATTGTTTTCTAGTTTCAGTTGACTATGGGTAACTGGGATATAGCACAGTGCAATGATTGGTGTGTGGGCTTGCGATCAGGGTCCCCAGGGATAAGGCCACTGCTACACAGCCAGACCCCATGTCAGTTCAGGTCACTGCATGCTCTAGGGGGAAGTCTGTGGAGAGGAAGGAGATCCTGAGGGAGCAGAAGGCTGCCAGGTGAGGCAGGGCCCTGTAGGCTGTGTGCACACTCACAGGTGGGCTTTAGAAATGGTGCTAGCAGCTGAGGCTGATTTCCCAGGGTTTCCTCCAAACCCAGGAGGCCCAGGGTCTTGGTGAGGGTTGCTGAATTCTGAGACCAGTGAGGTAGCAGACATGAGGTTCCATGGGGCAGGAGGTATTGCTCCTTGTGGAGGGGCAGAGTTTATAACTTGGAGGGCAGCTCTTCCTGAGGTCCCTGTGCATGGGTGGGGCTTGCCCGTTCAGGGCATCTGTGTCTTGGCCCCCTTCTCACTGGGCTTCTCCTGCTCCCTCCAGGGCACACAGGAGCTTCCTTCTGAGCTCTCCAACTCTCACAGGCAGTGTCCAGGGTGGCCTTGATCCTTGCGGGACCTGTGGGAGGATGGCCAATGCTCCCTGAGGCAGAGGTGTGGACACAGCAGATGGGGGCTGGTCTTGTGCTTCCAGCAGAGTGATCCCAGTCTTGACTGGTGGTACTTGTGGTGACAGTGGCTGGTTTAAAGTCAGGTGCTGCCCCAGCTGCAAAAGGAATGAAAACAAAGAGCCCCTTGCAGTGGGCTGAATGCGTCTCCAAATGCACATGTTGAAGCCTTCACCTCCCCAAGGGAGGGTAGTAGGACATGGAGCTTTTGGGAGGCGCTGAGGACAGAGGACCCATGAGCAGGGTTAGTTACCTTCAAAAAGAGGCTGGAATACTGGTGTTTCTGGGACAAGGAAGAAAACCTTGGGAGGTAGAACAAAGGCCCCGCAGTGACCAACGTCATCCCTGGGTCTTCATGGCATGGGCCGCTCTCAGGAGCATCTCAGGATCCCTTATGGCTGTCGGAGCACCAGCCAGTAGGTCTGCATCCCAGGCTGCAGCAGGAAAACATGAGTGGAAGGGCCATGTCCTGGTGAGTCAGTTGTGTGAAGATCTTTACGGGGAGTCCCCGCTGTATATTCCAGAGCATGTGTCCCAGCTAGCTGAAATGGGTGCTGTGCGGTTGTGTTCTGAAGGGAGACCGTGGAGAAGGCTGTCCTCCTCCTGCAGCAGCCCACCCAGAAGGCCCTGCTGGCGTGCTCCGCTTTGGGGGAGGTAGCCCCTCCACTGGCCTCCTTTCCTCCTCTTCTTTCTCCCTCTTTGCCAGGCATGCTGGGCTCCGGCGGTTGGGGGTGTTCGTGGACCCTACACAGCCGTCCTGCACTGGGCTCTGCAGAGGTGGGATCTACAGTGTTTTCCCCAGCAGGTAGGGAGCTGAGGCAGGCTCTGAACTGGCAGGGAGGTTGCAGCTCTGTGTCCTCTGCTGCGTCCCACGACAAGCTGCATGCTTGTATAGCGACGGCAGGCATCCCTGGCCTCTAGGAAGGCGCTGGGGACACCCATGCCCTGCTCCCCACCCAGTTCCTGATAGGCTACATATAGTTTTTTTGTTGTAATTAAAGTACAAAACAGGAATTCTTTTGTTCATCCTCTCAAGTTGACCTGGAACAAAGAGAGACACCTTTCACCTTCACATTTCTGTGGATATTTGTGTTGGTCAGTGTCCATGTGTTGCAGGTGCTCTCAGGGAGAGCAAGGACTTGCAGGTAGCCTGGGCATAGGCTCCTGGACACCTGAGGCCCTGCTTGCACCTGCTGCTGCAGGTGTCCTAATACGGGGCCTGTACAGTCAGGGTGAATGGGAAGTTGGAACCTGTAGGTTGGTGTCCAGATGAGGGACCTTCGCTGTCCCTGGGAGCTGCCACCTGGAGCACCCTGCATTGTGGACTGCTGGGTAGTTCTCTGGGATAGGAAGAGGCCTTCTAGAAGTTAGGGATCACTGGGAAGCAGAGGCCAGTGGGGGCCTGAAGTTGTTTTATGGATGTGTCCCCCAGGAGACCTAATGCTGGGAAGTTGACCCCCACATCCGGATGGCATTGGAGGTGGGGCTTTGGGGAGCTGATGGGGTCGATAGGGTCACAGCAGTGGCGTCTCTGTGAGGGAGGGAGACCTCAGCCAGTGTAGAGTCTGTGTCACCCTGGATGGCCCTGCCACGCTCTGGTGGAGCTGCAAGGTCCTTACCAGATGTTGTGCTGTGCCCTTGGGCCTCCTGGTCTCTAGCACCACGAGTGGCACATGCTTCAGTCCTTACCAGTTACCTGGTGTGGGTGTTTTCTAACCGCAAGGGAAAATGGACTGGGACGGGGCTGAAGCTTGAGGCTGAGCATGGATCTTCATAGAGTAGGACTTGATGGGGTGGGCCTGCAGCCAGCAGAGCAAGCCAGGCCTTCACCTCCACCTCTTAAGTTTACACAGTGCAAGGTGGATTCTCACCTAGGCTGGAGCAGTCAGCGCCGGCCTGTGTTGGCCGAGGTCATGGAGGGAGCCCGCCAAGTGGTCCTGATTAGGGCTCCCTAAGTGTTTAAGAGAAAAGGCTTAGTTTCCATCTACCTTATTTTGGACCATTTTAGCTCAGATTCTATAGCAATCAGTTGTCTGTGCAGAGCAGAGTACAGAATGAGGCTGAAACCCCTGCCTGTTCCCACGCTGGAGGGGTACAGCAGTAAGCGTGTGTTTCTATCTACCCTTGCAGTCTTGATTTTGTTTCCTTGCCTGCTTATTTCGTTGCTTGTAGCAGAATGAAATTTTCTAGCTCCCTGGAAAGATTTTTCTCTGCCCCAGAGAGATTTTTCAATCTAGTTGAAGTAGGTGCAGTGTGATTTTCCCGTGATCACAGGAAGAGAGGCGATCACGCTAGTGCCCTCTGTAACCAGGCTGGTGCTCTGTGGAAGCGTTAGAAGATAGCCCTGGGTGTGTTCCTGTTGGCCACACTGTCGCTTTGCATTCGCTCCTGTGGTCTTGCTACTTGGTTGTCTCTGGTGGTAGCCTTTCTTACATACTTTAGTTTCTGAGCAAGACATTCCAGGCAAAGGTCATGGGTCCTTGGTCCCTAGTGCACCATCCTTCTTGTGACCTGCCAGGCCAGCTCTGCATGGGGCGTAGGGTCACGTCTTCCAGGGATGTGACGCGCTGGGCAGCCAAGGCAGAGGCCCAGGCCCACGGTGTCCAGAGCCTGTGGGGTCCTGCTGAGTGTCCATTCATAGGAGTAGAAGGGTCTGGTTGATGGGCTGTGTGCCTCACAGGGCACTGTGTCCCCCAGGAGCTGTAACAAACAGATTGAGTCGCAAAACCCGTCTGCACAGCCAGGCAGTGTGGGCGCTTGGGTGATGCTCTCCTTTGTTCCCCTTCGTCCTGCTTCCTTACTCTGTAAACATGTGAACTCCGGACCTCATGTTGGTGAGAATCGCACAGCCTTTGCCTTTTAGTGACTGGCTGGCGTCACCTGATGCTCCCCAAGGTCATTTGCATGGTAGCACAAGGCAGAACATTCTCCCCTTGTAAGGCTGTGTGATATCCCCGCGGGCTAGAACGCTTTTCCTTCTTTCATGAGGATGACTCCCGTGGACCACTCCCTTCTTGCAGCCCTTGTTAATGATGCCGCCACAGACACAGGCACACGAATGTGTTTTTGGCGCCCTGCTTTTGATTCTTCTGAATGAATACTTAGAGGTGGGATGGCTGAGTCTGGAAAATGTCCTGTCTTTGATACTCAGAAAGCCAGTGATGATAAGCCCAGTACCTATGTTATAGAGTAACAGTATCACAAAGCTTTTCTGCTGGAGGGTTGAGAATGTAAGTTAACAGACCGACAGTTGGAGAAAAAGAAGGGCTATAAGGATAGCCAATATTTTGGCCCTAGCCCTTCAAGGTCAATAAAGACCCAGGATATAAGAGAAC